>OX392454.1:11597686-11846019 GCA_947623535.1 Coelioxys conoideus | reverse complement strand
AAAATGTATGAAAAAGTATACCAAAAGTAAGAAGATTACATAAATTAACATTAATTGTTTCTTAAACAATTATAAAATCATATACAATCTTTTTATTTCAAATGGTATACAAGAATAATAACTTTCTACGAAAAACATGTACCCAATTTTGCTGCTGGTGAATCATACAAATTAATTTTTACAGTATGAACCGCGTCTCTCGCTAACTGTATATCGAACTATATACGTATGTACAGTAAAAATATGCAAAATTATGCGCGCAGAGGTATACGAGTCACCGTGTATTGTTCGTCGTACTCCTTCGATACAATTAATTTCGATCGAAGAGAATCCCTGAGATTGCGTAACGAAACATTATTTATTTCACCATCGATTACCACCTAATCGACCGGACGATCGTTGCAAACCACGTCGGCTGCATAACGACAGCGAAAGCGTCGAAGACGTCGAGCAATTCTTTCTGTGCTCGCTTTCTAAGCATTATTAACAAAGTGTTTTCGATTTCGAATGACTCGTTAAACGCGTTCAATTATCACCTCACGGATTTCGACGGAGCCGCTTTTCACGCGCACGAATCTCGTCGTATTCAACGAAAAACACGCAAACGCACGCGTTTAACCCGTTGACTGCCACGTGGGAGCAATTCAAAAATGCATTAGGTAGTATTTTCATTTTTAACAAATTTTACCAAATATTTTCACGACACTTTGTTATATTTATTTTTCGTACTTCCGAGTGATTGATGGGAGTATCTTCGGTTAGAAAATTGAACAAATTTTGTATAATACAGCTGTTAAATCTGCGTAGAAATTAGTGTAGAAAATTGCATTAGGTAGTACTTTCATTCTTAACAAATTTTATCAAATATTTTCACAACAGTTTGTTATATTTATTTTTCGTAGTTCCGAGTGACTGATGGGAGTATCTTCGGTTAGAAAATTGAACAAATTTTGTATAATACAGCTGTTATGTCTGTACAGAAATTTGAGTGTAGGAAATTGCATTAGATAGTATTTTTATTTTTGTCAAATTTTACCAAATATTTTGACGACACTTTGTTATATTTATTTTTCGTAGTTGCCAGTGACTGATGCGAGTATCTTCGGTTACAAAATTTAACAAATTTTGTATAATACAGCTGTTATGTCTGTACAGAAATTTGAGTGTCAGCCACACATGGGTGACATGGTAGGCAAAGTTTTAATTCTTAAATTCGATCCGGTCGGATGGAATTCGCGAAAACGGATTCCACGAAATTATGTAAATATTTTGTGACCGATCGTCACTGCTCGATTCTGTAAAATCGTCAACAGGATCACCGGGAAACGAGTGAAAGGAACGGGAGAGTAGGGACCGAATTCATACGGGGGACACAGTGAAACCGTTCCATTATTCATTCCCCTGGAATTAATAATAAATTCTAAACGCTCTGTCTTTACGATCCACTTTGTTGCACAACAACGCGTCCCTATAAATGGAAAAGCAGCCGTAACAGACCGTACGGTAGCTCTCGATGTGGCCGTTTTAAGGATACACATTCGGTTATAGAAAGTCTTTCATTTTGTTCCATGTAAACAAACTAGAATCGTTGCCGACGAATTTTCGTCGTTACCGTACGAACGACTGCTCGTTCCACCGACAAACATGCTGCAAGTTTTCCCTTCTCCATCGACTCGTTGCGACACTGTTATTGTCTAGAAACTTAAATTAGAAATTTCGTGTTGCAAATTTGTTGATTCGATTAATCACATTCTTCCTGGTATGTTACGTTAAGGAAATTCTAGTGAATGATTTATACGAGGAATATTAAAATCGAACCATTTTGTAAGTTTTAAAAAGCTAATAAATCTTTTCATTTTAATTTTGAAAAAGATTCGACACAGGTATAATGTAAGCTTCCTATAATATAAATATAATATGAGTATATTTTAATTTGAAATATCAATATGGAAGTAATACAGATATAATATAAATATAATAAAAATACATGTAATATAAATATAATACAAATACAAATAATATAAATATGTTTTAAATTTCATATTATTCTACAATCATAACAATTCAAAAATTGTCTCGGTGAATTATTCGATGAAGACATACAATTTAAAAATTGGCATCCAGTGATCAACGTTGAACATCGACATTCTCCAAAGATAAATTTCGATAAAAAGGATTAAAATAAAAAATTAATTTAGTAAATAAAATTTAATTTTTAATTAATTTTTAAAATAAATATCCAACCATTTGGTACATATTGTCCCATGCCCCGCAAGAAACTATGTTTTTAAATTGATATTACTATGCAGAACTTTGAAACAGATAATTTCCTGATTACCATTTAACTGCCATTACGAAATCCAACTACACTTACATCGAAAAGGGTGGAAAAAGCTAGAACAATTCAACTGTATACTATCTAACCGCAGAGATTACACACTCAAATGCATTTCATTGATAAACATCTTATAAATTACACACGGTGGTCTTATCCAATCGCTCTTAATTTCCCACTGATTGTTACCCAGGTTTCTAACCTAAGTGTCTAAGCGTAACGAGCTACGACACAGGTACCTGCACACACATACACGGCGGAGTGTAAGAATGAAAAACAGTGTCAGCAAATTTTATTCAACGATCAACAGTGTTTCACCATTATTTTCACCGAGTTATCACGTGAAGCGGCTCGAATCGGTGAAAGAAACCGTGAAGGCCTTCTTTTGAGACCGCTGAAACGCGAAAGAATATCGCACCGTTAACAAGAGCATCAGACATCGTGGGACTGGTCAAGAAACACAGAATTCGCGATTACTATAATCGGACACCGCGGAGATTACTTCCGAACAGTTGTCAGATCAGGTTATATATCGATATCTACTGAGACAACGTTGATGTTTCAAATATCGTGTTTATTTAGTTCTTTGTGGCGAATTTATAGTCACTTATGGAGAATTTATAGTTATTTGTAAAGATGTAGATTCACAGAGTGGGTTACTGTAACATGATCTTGACTTATGTCACATATGATGCATAACGCAAGTCATATATGTTGATGTGTTTATTTACTTGTTTATGGAGGGTTTATAGTTACTTATGGAGAATTTATAGTTATTTATAAAGATGTAGATTCACAGAGTGGGTTACTGTAACATGATCTTGACTTATGTCACATATGATGCATAACTTATGTCATATGTGATAATATATTTATTTACTTGTTTATGGAAAGTTTATAATTACTTATGGAGAATTTAGAGTTATTTGTAAAGATGTAGATTCACAGAGTGGGTTACTGTAACATGATATTGACTTATGTCACATATGATGCATAACGCATGTCATATATGATGATAAATTGTATTAAGGTGATGACAAATTAAGTACAAAGAAATTTTGGTAATAGGTACTCGGACAATCAAATGCTTGGATAATAACAACGGAAAGTTTTTTATCTTTTTAATTAGATGTCTACGTGTACCTTTAAAATTGGACATTTTTTGCTGGTAATTGTGGGAATAAAATGGCACCGCTCTGTGTCACAAAATGAGAACCGCGACATTGGTTAACTACTGTGTTCCTGTGACCCTCATTGCGTTTTTTTTAAAGAATAAGCTGCGAATCTTGCATGTTTAATTAGACGGTATGCGAAATAATAAGATCCGTGTTGTGTTCAACTGGCCACTTATCAGATGCGCATAGTAAACAGAAGATTGTTATGCTAAGAAATATTAGTTTCTGTAGGTGGAGAGACCTTGAAAATTTAAGTTGGACATGGTTAAATGTATAGGAGAAATTACTCAGAACGCTGACCCTGAGACTGTGCACCATATCAAGGTCAAGGAAATCAGTGAAGCATACCCTTTTCTATGTAATTCTCAATGATACCACTTATTGTCCTAATTTGTTGCAAGTATTGGAAGGATGATATCAGATATTTAAAAATTATGACTTCTTTTTCGTAATTTTTAAATGCATCCTATTCTATCTTTCCAAATTCATAGTTTCTTAATTTTTTGAATTTCAGAATTCCCTAACCCTAGAAATTAAAAATCTCCAAATTCGCAAATTCTCGAATTCCAAGCTTTCCAATTTCCTAAGTTCTTCGTTTCCCAAATTTCCAAATTTCTAATTTCACAAACTTCGAAATTTCCAAATTCTCAGGTTTCGGAACCTTAAAGTTTCTTAAATTTTACAAATTTCCAATTTTCCAATTTCCCAAATTCTCCGATCTATAAATATCGGAATTCTAAATTTCGCAATTTTCCAAATTTTCTGTTCCTCAAATTTCAAAATTGCCAAATTCTCAAATTTCAAATTTCAAATTTTACAAATTCTCAAATCCCCAAATTCGCATATTTCGAAACCTTCAAGTTTCTTAAATTTTCCAATTTCCCAAATTCCAAAATTTCAAATTTGTCAAATTTGATATTTGAAATTTTTCAAATCCTCAAATCCCCAAATTCGCAGGTTTCGAAACCGTCAAGTTTCTTAAATTTTCCAATTTCCCAAATTCTCTATTCCCTACATTCCCAAATTCTAAATTTCACAATTTCCCAAATTCTCTGTTCTCAAAATTCCAGAATTCTCAAATTCTCAAATTCTCAAATTCTCAAATTCTCAAATTCTCAAATTTCAAATTTCAAATTTTCCAAATCATCAAATCCCCAAATTCACAGATTTCAAAACCTTTAAATTTCTTACATTTCCGAAATTTCCAATGTCCCAAAATTCCTAAATTACTCAAAGCCACTTTTCCGCAATGAATTTGCTAAATTATACTACCACTACAATACATGAAAAATGACGGAATTGTTGAGTCACGAGAAGCCATATACCGCAAACATTCCCATACAATTACTTAGCGTAATTCGAAAAAGTCGGAAATTTTCCGAAGGACAGAGACGCAGGATATTTCGTAAAACCAAGCTATAATGCGGCTGATTATCATCGTAAAATAACAAATTAATTATAGAAAGCGAACTGGATTGATTCGGTCGATCACTGAATCCCATAAAATTCTTCTCAACGATCCACATCGAAACATGAATCAAATTACTCATCCATTACGCAAGAACGAGTTCCTTTTTTTGCTCCGGGTAACATTGAATCGTAACTAAGAAAAAAGGAAGAGAAAGATATCAACGTATCAATCAATCAATATTAATCATACCGCATTATCCTTATAACTGCACAGCATGATGGCGCTGAAGAAATGTCTGGAAAGCAAAAAAGTTCATTCAAGAACATCTACGATGCTCCTCGTACTTTGTCATGCTATGCGCAGTAAATGTATACATTGAGATAAAGTTTTTTAGTACTTTCTATTGACTGTATGGAATATTAAATATATGTATATACGTTTAACAAATTTTTAATTTTTGTATGCTTTTTTACTTTCAAATTAAACAATTTCTAGTTCCTTCTTTTTTAATATAAAGATTCTTTAATTTTTAATTTCTTAAGTTGGTATATCGTTTTTTTTAGATTTATTAGTTTTAATATTTTCAAGTTCCTGAATTATCAAGTGCCCAAATTTGAAAAATTCTCTTATTTCTGTAATTTAAGTCCAAACATTTCAATTTGCAAATTTTCAATATTTTCATTCTTCTCGGTTTCTAAATCCCAAAAATATAAATTTTTCATATACCTAAATTATAAATGATACAAATTCCCTACTTCCCAAATTCCTTATTCTCGAAAATCGTAATTCTGCAAATTTACAGTTCTCAAAATTTCTTATTTCGCGAATTCCAAATCGCCTAACTCCATACATTCAAACATTCTCGGATTTCCAAAATTCTATTGTTTCAAATTCCCAAGTCTGAGTGCTCCAGATTCTCAATTCCCAAATTCCCACTTCCTAAAATTGCCAATTCTCCAAATTTTACACCCTTTCAATTTCTATCTTCCCAAATTTCCAAATCTTCTATTTTTTACCTTTCCAAATTTTGTACTTCCAACGCTTTCAATTCCCAAATTCCTAATTCCTCGAATACCCAATTCCTCAAGTTCTCAGTTCCCAAAATTCTCAACTTTACCAATTGCTATCTTCTCAAATTCTCAACTTCTAATGTCTCCAATTCCCCGAATTCTCAATCCCTCGAATACCCAATTCCTCAAGTTCTCAATTCCCCAAATTCTCGATTCCCAAAATTCCCAACTCCCCGTCTTCCCAAACACCCGTCCAACGCGCTCGATTCCCCGAATTCTCCAAATCCCCGAAACTCCCAAAGTTACTCAACCTTCTCAATCTTCCCAACCAACCCAACTTTCGCAATTAAACAAACATTTACACTTCCAAACTCATAAATCCCCGGTATTTCAACGTTTACGATTTCCGAACTTCGCGAGAGTCCCAACCGGAAGCCGTGCAAGCATTAGGACCACGTTGCCTCCTCCTGTAATTTTCCCTAGGGAATCGCATCGAGCCATCGAACGCACGAAACGTCGTTTCAAATCCCCGAAACTCCCAAAGTTACTCAACCTTCTCACTCTTCCCAAGCAACCGAACTTTCGCAATTAAACAAATATTTACACGTGAAAACCAATCGATCCCCGATATTTCAACGTTTACGATTTCCGAACTTCGCGAGAGTCCCAACCGTAAGCCGTGCAAGCATTAGGACCACGTTGCCTCCTCCTGTAATTTTCCCTGGGGAATCTCAGCGAGCCATCGAACGCACTGAACGTTCGGTATCATCAATGAGGATAGCAAGCAAGCCGGCGTAGTCGTCGATAGAAGAAAACCAGGTGTGTTCTCCATGGTGAGGCCTTCCTATGCGGCAGAGATCGGACCTGCCGGAAGAGTGGGGAGCTCATATAAGACACGAAGCCAAACGCCTCTCCCAGTGACCAGTCTCGACACGAAAACTCATCAGCCGAGCTTCTTCGGTTCTCATAGCAACCTCTTGCCATCACACAAGACCCTCTCCATTGAATGGTACCAACCGACGGATCGAAATTCGACTAGATAACGCCTAATCGAATTGGTCTTGTTCAAGGCCGTGTTCGACACAACTCAGAAATGGTGTCCTACGAGGTTCTCCCGATTCTTCTGCTGTTACTTGCTGCCCACGGTGAGTCTTTTATTTCCTCCTCTTCGTCCTTCTTCCCGTTACGCGTTCCCTGTATACCCTGGATCGATTCAACCCTTCCTTCGCGTAAACTGCCATTTTGTTTTATCGAGCCGTCGCCTGTTCGATTGTACGTATAAATCAAAGGTTTGCGCGTGTGCTCGTTCGTAAGTGTGTTTAATCGTCGTGCGAACGAACGGACGTTGAATACCAAGTTTTCTTGTAGCATGTTTCTGTGAAATTTTATTTTTCTTTGAACTCGCGAATCGTCGATTTTTTGGTATCGATGATATCTGGGTACTGGATTGTTCACACGGGGGTTAAATACGACGGTTACGCGTTGACGTTTCTCAGCGACCCTGGTTAACTTGTTTAATATACTGAAGGATAGTAAGTTTGTTTCTGGCACAGTTTCTGGGTTGTTCTGATAATATTTGGGTATACTCGGTATTTTTGATTTATTGTATTTGTGTGACAATGTGTTAATCTCTTCAAGGACACTGTTACGTGTGCACTCGTTTAATATTGAAACGTATATATACGTTTATTAAAATTGTTAATGTATTGTATAGGCTTATTATTAAAATGTATGTAGACGTTTAATATTTAATTCAACAGTCAGTGACAACATAAGTGAATTTTGTCAGTTTTTTTTTATATATTAGCAATGCTCCTGCAATTTTTAATTTAACTATTATCGATTTAAAATGAGTAGTGAATATTATTCGACAAAGAATTAAATCATTTCACTCGCTCGGTAATTAATTTATTAATTGAATAAGATTACACTTGGATGTATAATGAATATAATGGAACATCTAATATTTAATGAAATAAAATTGAACATTTTGGTTGAACATCCAATATTAGTTGAATACTTGATTGAATATTGAACGCTGAATATTACTTGAATATTTGATCGAATACACTGGCACATTAAATATTAATTGAATACAATCGAACAATATTATATTAGTTCATAATTAATTGAACATTTCTAACAATCAAATATTTATTGAAGATCTGATTATATGTAATTGAATATTTAATTATTGCCGACAATCAAACATTAACAACAATCCAATAATAAAATAACAAAAAATTTCTGCGATCAGAACACTGACATGTACACTTTCAATTTTATCAACCAGTCGGCCATATATGTGGACTTCGTCATTTTCTATATATTATCAATATTTTTACAAATTTTGTATTCGACTTTTACTACAATTTCGCAGTTTTTCATTCAATTCTTCTCTTCTCGTTCAATGATAAAAATAATTATCTTTGAGATCAGTAAAACGTAGTTACTTGAGAAAGTAAATAATTTTTCTATTCTTAAAAAAAGTCTAAAAAAAATGAGCACAAAAAATAAAAAACACAGTTGAGAAATAAATAAGCAATCGATAAATGTGAATTAATGTACACATTAATTTGTTATTTAAAAATCGATACAGATATCGAGACAACCGTCTCGATAAATTTTGTAACTCGAAATAAGAAACTCGTAAAGCGATCATTCGATCGGATCGCCGGTTTTACTGTTAATTAAGTGGATAAAAAAAAAAAACGGCATCGGCAAGTCGGTTTTACGCGACGCGAGTGCAAGTGAAAACGGACTTTCTGTGATCAGACGAGCGCATTTCTTGCAGCCGCTGGATCTAAAAAAGTGCGCGTCGGCCTACTTTCGCGTTTACGTTCCTCGTCGACGCTCTCGCGACGCTTCAATTATAAATACTGCCGATCTGTCGTGTATCGCGTGAAATCGACGGTAATTTCAGCAATTAATTAGCCGTAAAATCGGCTACCGGTGTAATACCTTGGCACGTGTAACCCACGCAGAAAATTAATCGTACTCGATCGAAATAATTTCACCGTTGCCGTGGCACAGATACCATCGTTCGTTAAACCGATTCCTCGATCGCAATCGGCCTCTGCTACTTGGAAATTATACCTGGTAACTTTTGCGGTTAAACGTCTTCATTAAAATGATCTTAGATTTCGTATTTTAAATTACGAAAATTAATAAGATGCTGCTATCAACATTTAAGATATCGTCGAAATGAAGAATAATTGCATTGATTAGTTTACATATTGTTCATTATTTACTTATTTTTATACCTTAGTTTCACTTTAAATGTAAATGGTTATTAATCGTCCGTAAATCTAGTGTTAAACCGTGTATCAATTGTAATTTATTATTGTAATTGCGCTCCTACCGATTGCATAAACTCGGACTGAGATCGTCACTGCGATACTTTATTTCAATTTTAAAATTTCGTCTTAAAAGTTTTACTTAAAATAACTTATACCGATCCTTTAAACATGTACCAAAAGTGCTCGCTTTTACAAAATTATGAAATTTCAGTTTCAGGAAATGCAAGATTATTTCCTGAGTGGAACTGAATTATAGTATATAAAATATGACAAATTGCAGAACAGTGTAACTATTGTAATTTATAAAACACTTCTGTAAGATTCTATTCTTGTTTCTTACTTCTTGCCTTAAACTGAGTTATCAATAATTGAATTTATTATTCGACAAAAGTTTGGAGACACAATTCGACATTTATAAAATTACCTCTCATTAAATTGATCGAATGAATGTTCAATATTGCACCAAAGAGTCGAGCACAAATAGTAAGAAAGATAAAATAAATAAATGGCCATCTTTCGTTTATCGGAAACTAAAGTAGTTCTGAATGATTCTTCGGTTTTTCAATTCTCACGTTAGGGACGTGTATGCACGGTCTACTTTTTTTTTTGTTACACAATCTCCATTATCGTCTAACACGGTGTTCGTAACTTCAAAGAATCCCCCCACCTCGTACAATTATTACACGCGTGCACGTTAAACAATGACGGCCATTCACCGTGTTTCACACATCTCGAGAACTTTCTCCCGTGTCTCGGGAGTGAAAATATGAAAGTAGCTATACGGACAGATTGCTCTCTCTCTCTCTTTCTCTCTTTCTTTCTCTCTCTGTCTTGTATTCTCCTCCGTACATTTTGCATCCGCGGATCGTAAGTTCGCTGATCGATTTTTCGATAGTCTCGATCTCCCTGAAAGAAAGTTTTTACTCTCGGACCAACACGATTTCAACTGACAATCATAAATCAAACTAAATGCATACTGAATCGAGCCGTAATTAATTTCTGCGATTTTTTATGCCTCTGATTAATGATCAGCACGATGTCTAATTGATGTATTGGGATATTGCAGAGTTCAACGATAAGAGATTTTCGTATCTATGGATTCGTAAATTTTGAAGCTTCAAGTGCTCGGATTTATTAGTTTTCAAGTTTTCAAATTCCCAAGTTCTCCAATTCCCAAATTCTAAATTCTCAAATCCTCAAATTCCCAAATTCCCAAATTCCCAAATTCTCAAATTCTCAAATTCTCAAATCCTCAAATTACCAAATTCCCAAATTCCCAAATTCCCAAATTCCCGAATTCCCGAATTCCCAAATTCTCAAATTCTCAAATCCTCAAATTCCCAAATTCCCAAATTCCCAAATTCTCAAATTCTCAAATTCTCAAATCCTCAAATTCCCAAATTCCCAAATTCCCAAATTCCCAAATTCCCAAATTCCCAAATTCCCAAATTCCCAAATTCCCAAATTCCCAAATTCTCAAATTCTCAAATTCTCAAATCCTCAAATTCCCAAATTCCCAAATTCCCAAATTCCCAAATTCCCAAATTCCCAAATTCCCAAATCACCAAATTCCCAAATTCCCAAATTCTCAAATTCCCCGGTTGTCAGATTCCCATATTCTCAAATTAATAATTCTCCCAGTACCGAAATTCCTAAATTGCAAATTCTTAAATCCCCAATTTTTCAAACCTACAAACTTTCAAATTCTTAACTTTTCATAACCCTAAGTTCCCAAACGACTAAATCCCTAAATCGCAGAAACGATTCCATAGCTTTTCTCCACTCGATAATCGATAAATTGTACTAATATAGTCCAACTACGTCAATTAAATCGCTTTATAGTAAAAAATACTGAATAATACTAATACTGTATATTGTTAAAAAAATGTAGTCTACACCCATTAATCCCTACCAACTGATATTCACAACAATTCGCAAAATGTCACTTGTCCGGTTAGCCTCTTCGGTTACGAAACACGAGTGAGGTAAAAGTACTTCCTTAAGTTTCGTAATTCCTTCTAAATAAATACTTGGTCCTCATTTAACGAAGTAATTGTTACATGATTTTTCAATACTTTCACTCGGTTCCACATGTACAGCATTGGAGAAATCAATTCGAGCAAACCATCGAACTACACAATTTTCACAGTTTCCTGGAAAATTGGGAAGCTAATACTAAAATGGCGGTCATCGAATGGCCGTCGCTAAGATCGATCGTCAAATCAATTGAAATTCTTGATGATTATGAGCACATTGTACATATTATAATATACGAACATTCAAATGATCCGAAGAACTGTTTAAAATATTTTCAACACTATTTTAATCTACACTTATTGAATCTACTATAATCAGGCAAATGCAAACTGTGATTACTCCCTTTTAAAAAATATTCTAAGTGCTAAATATTGTTATTTCGAAACGGGAAGTACTGTCAGACAACGTAATTTCCTTAATAGAAAGATAATCTCCTTTGTTAGTACTTATATACCTCATAATATTACGAATTATTTCATAAATATTTTTGTCACTCACATTCCTGCTTATTATCGACGAATAATAGTTCGATATAAATTATAGAGCGTACTTATATTTCTAACTTAACTACGCTTAAAGGATAGTTCCATGTTTAACTTTGTAATGATACCCGATGTTCGACTCAATTATACGTTTAATTTGTTTTAACAATAAATTATATGTTTGTACACGCGAATGAAAATCGTTTATCCGAAGACATACGTCTGGTTCTGTAGAAGTCGTTCGTTTTCTCCGATAACATCTCGTTTCATCTCGAACCGTGTTACAACGTCGAAGATGTTCGAAGATTCTCCATCTTGAATCGCGATATCGCGCCATACCATGCATCGATCTCCTTCGATCTGCAGCCACGCGGCTTTACGTAAGAGATTCTACTTTCTATCGTGCTGTTCGGTTTTATTGGAGATTATTTTCAAGCGTGATCCTCGAATTATTTGTTTACTCTCGTTCGATAGTTGCCGCGATCGATTTCCTTCCTCCGGAATTTCCGCTGACAAAACTGGTCCGTCGCGTTGTACTTCCTCTGGAAACCTTGAGATCGTACTTCCGGCTCTCTGGAACCGGAAACGCTGAAATAGTCCAGAGAAAAACCCCCATTATCGTTGGGAAAAGAGCGCGGAGAAACGGTGAAATCCGTTCGTGCGGCGGAGAAAATTATTTTCTGCCTGAAAGGCGCAGCAATGAATAGTATACACATCGAGCATGAATGATAATGGTATTAGAGCAATACAAAAAGTGGAGTATAATGGAGAAATTTTTAGTTTATGCAGGTGAAAATGAGGATACCGAACGAAGTTGGTACAAAATGGAAATTTCATGCACTTTCATTAGCACGGAAACGAAATTTTAAACATTTTTTGAATTCGAACAATAATCGTTTCAGTATACTTGTCTTATAAACATAATTTCGTGCCATGTATTTAAAAGCACAGGTGAAAAACTGTAACGAGTGTAACTATGTTTCCATATTATAAAATCACGATAGGACTGTACGTTTCGAAATTGACCCCTTTAACTGCAACAACCTAATAATTACGTTGACTAATCATCCACTAACATTCTTAACGATAAAATGATTACTTACGGTTTATTACAAAAAATAATAGATTTCAAGGTACCTACATAAAATGCAGTATAATACAAAAATTTAAATTACACCACACAGTACACTACAAAAATTGAAATATGAAACTTCTTTTTAGGAAAGGAAAACAAGATTGTTTATACGTCGGAAAGATTGTTGTTACAATTTCAAAGTACCTGTATAAAATTCGTCATATCACAAAAATGATTATAAAATAACTTCTCTGAACAAAAACGCAGGTTGCCAGTTACAGTAAACGATTTGAAAGTGCCTATACAAAATCTGACGTGCCGTTACGGAAATTGTTGTAAAATATCGAAGAAAAACGGTGATGTTTAATACAAAGCGGCAAGTTAAAGTCGTGAGAAAGAGAAAAGGTTAGATAGAGATGAAGAAAAGGGAAGTGTTGTTGCATATCTCGCAAACGGTGTCCCGATCGGTGCAGTTTATTACACGAGTTGGCTTTTGACGTGGAACGTTGCACTTTACGGAAGGAACGCGAAAAGGTGGGGCTCTCTGTCTATATAGCAACCGTTCGTGCAACTCTCTACGGGTCCAGGGAAGGCCGTCGATGTTTGATCATTTCCACATTCAGGAAGCGGATCATTAAAACGTCAGACTACATTTTTCTTCGCGGAGAGTTCTGTCGTTTTGTGCGGGTTAAATTATTTTCTTGCCGCCATCTATTAATATACAGGCAAAAGATTGATGTAAATTTGTAGTTCTTACTTGTAGTTTTACTTTCTAGATTTTCTGAAACTTCTATGTTCATAATTCTCAAATTTCAGAGTCCCCGAATCCTTCAATTCCTCGAATTTACCAATTTCCATTTTTTCCCTTTTCCTGAATTCCTAAGTACCCAAATTCTCAGTTTTGCAACTCCTCGAACCCCAAAATTCTCAAATTTGTTACTTCTCAAATCTCCCAAATTTCCAATTTTACACTTCCCATATCCCCCAATTCTCAAATTTGTCACTACTCTAATCCCCCACTTCTCAAATCCCCCAATTCTCAAATTTGCCACTTCTCAAATCCCCCCATTCTCAAACTTTCCACTTCTCAAATCCCCCAATTCTCAAATTTTCCACTTCTCAAACCCCAAAATTCCCAAATTTGTTACTTCTCAAATCTCCCAATTCTCAAATTTTCCACTTCTCAAATCCCCCAATCCTTAAACTTGTCTCTTTTCAAATTCCTCAATTCTCAAATTTGGCACTCCTCAAATCCCCAAATTCTCAAATTTGCAATTTCCCAAATCCACAAATTTCAAGTTCCCAATTGCTCAAATCCCCAAATACTCAAATTTTCTAAATCATCGTATCCCCAAGTCCCGAAATTTGCAACTAGACAAATTACGATCATTTATTTTTCAATTGCAATAAACAAACAAAATATTTGTTAAAAGACAATGGTCCCGATATCGATTTGAAAGTAAACGAAGTAGGCAGAAAATAGATATGCGGTGAAGCACAGTGTCGTCCCATAATAATCAAACGGAAACAGGTTTAGTCACGCATGACTTCTCTGATATGCATAAACGAATGCATGCAACATCTATGTGCAGTTACATCGTCAGGGATAGTTGAGAGAAAGGTCGATTTGCGTGCTTGTCCGTACAAATTCTCTAAATCGATTCGAGAACCATAAGCTCTATGAATTTTACCGCTGCGTGGCCCATTAACCGAAGCGAAATTAACTTTCCAACCAATAAACATCATTTTCTGTAGCTACATCCCACAATTTCACTTAACTGTATTAAATTGTATGTAAACTTGAATTTCATTGAAAACTCTTGTCAACTTTAATTGAAGACTCTTGTATACTAACACAATTTTTTTAATTACTAATTATATTAAAATTCAATTTAGTATAAAATATTTTGTTTGTTACTTTGATAAATAATACTTATACAATTAAGTAAAATTTTCTTATGCATCTCATTCGAGCAATAAATAGCTAATTCTATCATACTCAACGAGCACAAAAGATAGTAAAAGAGGAGATAAATAATTACCTTTGTCTGACGAGCGTGCTGTCTATAAAACGTAAATGATTAGGGGGTTGCAAAATGCAAATGATCAGAGGTTTACAAAACCCGAATGATTAAAGTTTACAAAACCTAAATGATCAATAGTTTGCAAAACCTAAATGATTGGCGGTTTAAGAAGTAGAAATAATTGGGGTTCTCTCGCTAGAAACACTATCAACTTTGATACTTATTGTTAACGACAAAAAGCCGATTTACAAGCACTTACTTCTTTGCTAGAAGTCATAAAGGAAGGGAAAGTAACCTGCTGCCATGACACTACTAATAGGAATCCCTGTTGCATAACTAAGCTGCTTAACCGACGATGTATTCACCTACGAAATTAGCAGACAGCGATCTTCCATTGATTTCAATGCCTGGAAGGCAATGACACATGCAGATACATGTTTGACGATTTAATTTCTTCCGGTTCAATAATTAACTACTACATTTTATGAAATTCTGCTTTTATATAATTTCATGAATAATTGAATAAATCGTATTGGGTATTAATTTTTATGTAACAGTCGGGTCGTGTATTCTGGATGGTCAAATTATTGTAATTAGCTGAAGAAATCACGCGATTTAAGCTTTAGATGATCATATTTCAGCGATAGTAAAAGTGAAGATACTTTCGTTTTCGCAATCAGACTATGAAGATAAGCAGGACCTTCGCAATAAAAATTGTAATAGCAAACCAGTTCTATATGAGTTTAAATCTAAATTATTAAACAAGATTTTGCACCAAGAAGTGAAATCAAATGTTGAAATAAAAAATTGAAATTGTATTAAGAACATTGTATTATTGCTGTTTCTTTCTTCGGAAATACTTTAAAATTATCTGAACACTTTTCGTCAAAATAATCGCTCATAATTGTCTTTTTAAATTTTCTCCTCAAATTTGAAACTTAAATTTACTTTCGAGATTTTGCAAAATTAATCGAATAGTTCCTTCTGACATTCCTCAGCGCGTGAGCGAATTAGTATCTAAAAACGGTCGTCGACGGATTTCTGTGTATTGTGCTTATGGCTGCTCGCATGAAACAACATTCTATCGAGCATTCTAGACTTCTGAAAGGCGGTAAAGCAATCCATTTTGAAAGGTATGGGATAGTCGGAGGCGTGCGCTCGATTTTCCTCAGGTATGCGATGCCTGTTACTCGACGAAAAGTCTCGATGCATCGTTAACTGAATAACACGTACCCGTTCAAAATTGCTACTAAATATAGAAACAAATAACTGATATCAGCTTCTGTCATTTCGTATCATACATTTGGTAAGAGTCCAAAAATTCCAAAACCATACAGTCGTGGACAAAATTAAGTGGACAGGTATCATAAATAACAAAAGGTAAATTTAATTAACTAATAATACCTATAAATCAAAACTTTATTGTACAATTATATACATTAAATAAATGTTTTTTCAAGCCTACAAAAGTATCTCACGTTCTAAATTTAAAATTTATTTACAACATTGTGATGAAACAAAACATTTTTTACATTTCTGCAGTGTCCACTTAATTTTGTCCAGGAGTGTATATTCTGTCGTTATTAATTTCTCTTACATCTAACAAGAATCAAAATATTTAAGATATTCGTCGTAAGTGGCACAACCTGTATATAACAAAAATGATACTATTTTAAATTTCGTAAAATGAGACTAATCACAGGATATCAGAAGATACCATCGTTTTCTGGTCAATTTACTCGCCGTATGCAAACACGAGGAAAGTGGATCTTTTTTCGTGTTACGTTAAACGTGTTTTCGAGAAAAGATGGTCGGCCCAGAATAGAATCTTGAATGTCAAGAACAAACGTGTTGGCAAGATGTAAAAACGGATAATCTTCCTGGTGACGTCTTACTCGTTTCCCCGTCGAAAAATATTGCAAAATGCCTGCCACTCGTTGATTTCTCGAAACTTTTGAGAATTCGAAACTTTGAAAACAGAAAAGTTTGTTGACGTATTTAAAGATCGTGGAATTTGTAAACTTCTGAATTTGAAGATCCAGAAACTTTTGATGATTTGAAACTTTGAAAATAAAGGAATTTGTGGACATATTTAACAATTGTGAGATTTGTGGACATATTTAAGAATCGTGAGATTTGTAAACTTCTGAATTTGAAGATCCAGGAACTTTTGATAATTTGAAACTTTGAAAATAGAGAAATTTGTGGACATATTTAACAATCGTGAAATTTGTAAACTTCTGAATTTGAAGATCCAGGAATATGGGAAATTAGACACTTGGGGGATCATATAGTTAAGTATCTAGGAGTTTTGGACATCAGGATCTGCGGACATGAGAATCTAGGAATTTGTAAACTTTCAATCCGTTATCTAGTAATATAAATTCGATAGAACAAATGTAACTGACGCGAATATGTCGCTTAATGAAAAAAAGCCTGAATTTCAACCGGAAGGGCTACTAGACCCGCAAGTACTCCACCGCAAGTTGCTGATTAACAGGAATATCTAGGGGAAAGCGGGGTGAAACCGGGCAGGCGGGTGAAACCGGATACTCCTGTTTTTCCTATTATTTCATGCACTACTAGTAACCATTCTAGAACAACGTTAAATCAATTTATACTTAGCAACGCATACGTTATACTAACACTTTCTCACTAAAATAGGTGATACACGTAAACCATACGTGATCCATACTTGATCAATTTTAGTCAACTTTTACATTGTGTACAAATTCATACGTGATCCATGTTTAAGTGATATGATACCCGAAATGTTAAATAAGTAACATAAAATTTGTACCAAGGAAGTAAAATCGTAATTTTAGTATTATAGAAATGAAATCATAGTAGTTGTATCAAAGAAGTAGTATCAATCAAGTAATATTAAAGAGATAGTACCAAAACTAACATCCTAAAAATAGTACAATAAAAGAAATACCAAAAGGAACTACATATTATATAGAATAAAATTGAAATACTTGCCATGAACAATCACATTTGCAACTCATTGTGCATACACAATGAGTGTATAATCTATGTATATATAATCTATTACGAGCACTAATCAGTCAGTAATAATAAGCATGAAGAATGAACGTAAATAAATCGACAATGATGGATGTGACAGAAGTTACCTAATTATTGCTTGCAGCATTTGTTCGAGAAAGTGATCGAACAAGTGTCGCGCCCTTTTTTATTCGCCGTGATCCTCGTAATCGCGATGAAGGATGAGAACGATAGTTCGACAGAACGTCACGAATCGAATCTCGCATTTTATGGAGCATGGAGGAAAGGGGTACCATGAAGGTTGCAAGTCAAGGCTAGGGACTTTCACTTAAGCCCGTAGCGTACTCTCTTGGGAGCGCACCACGAGCTACCTTCCCACCTTACTTTACTATTTACTTTTCTACCTGGTCTTTAAGAACAGCGACCGAATTACGCCCATTACGGGAAATATTACACCGACTACGTATAACCCTGTGGTATAAACGATTTCGTGGTTTTCAGATGCTGGCGAAACGATTCTGCGAGATCGAGACACTGCGTCGTTGAAGTTGTAGGAGTTGATGATCATAGTTTCCGAAATAATTACCATAAATTTCTAAATTTGAAAATTTTCGAGCCCCAAGATTATCAGTTGTAAAAATTCTCAAATCCTTAAATTATCAATAATTCCCATTCCACCAATTCCTAATTTCCCGAAATTCTCAGATTCACAAATTCTCAAATTTCTAAATTATCAACAACCCCAATTTTTTATCCCCCAATTTCTAATTTCCCGAATTCATGATTTCCTCAATTTCCAATTTTCTGAATTCTCAAGACCCAGAACTCTCAGTTCCACAAATTCTCAAATCTCCAATCTCTAAACAACCTCAATTGCCTATTCCCCCAATTTCAATTCCCCAAACTGCTAATTTGCCCAATTTCTAATTCCCCAAATTCTTCATTAGTCCCAAATTCTGAGTAATCCGATTCCCAATTCCCCAAATTTTCAGTCTTCCAAATATAGAATTCCCCCAATTCCTAATCCCCCAAATACCACATTCCACACACTCTCAAAATTCAAAATTTCCAAAAGTCTAAAGTTTCAATGTTCCAAATATCGAATTCCCCTAATTTCTAATCCCCCAAATAGCATATTCCCCACACTCTCAAAATTCAAAATTTCCAAAAGACCAAATTTTTTGTATCCAAAATCTCCAAGTCTCCAATTCCTCAGTTTCCCAATTCTCAACCTTTCAAATGTGTTAAATCCCCAAATCACAAAATTCCAAAATCCGCAAATCCCAAAATTCTAAAAATTCCCCTATGAAACTGAAATTAACAATTCAAATGTTCAATTTTGCACACAGTTGATCTTCGCCTCATCTTCCTCTCGCATAAAAATTATCGTTGCATCTTTAAATGAAATTATTAAATAGTTTGAACATAATAATTATGAGAAAAATTGTTACGAAATTGTAATTAAATGAAGAGAATAAATAGACATTGATAAAGTGTGAGTTCTTACCGATTATAATAGACACCGGTTATATCGCAATTTTCACACGATTACGCAGAACGCTTATAACGAACATTAACACCTTTCCATTTATAATTTGCATCTGGGAAAGTATCACACGGTGGATTGCATTCTGCGACGCAGAATGCACATTACTGCATTTTACGTTTGATCTAGAGATTATGACGACGCTATAAACAGCGATGCATAATTATATTTTATCTACTTGTTAATGACTATAGAAAGCAAGTGTCGAGATGTAATGGGGAAATTCTAGCAGTCTGGAAAATTACACTTGTAAATTAAATTTTACGGTTTAATAATATTCTGAATCTCGATATATTATTGAATGTACTGAGAAATTGAACCATAAGAAATTTATTATAGTACTCTAACTTTTGTTAAGATACATGAAATTTTGTTTATAGACAACATCTGTAACTTTTTTAGACAATGTATCTTTTCTGAACAATAAAATATACGCGTGAAGAAGTTTTTATCTCAAAAAATTTAATCGAGAAGTTGAATTGGGTAAAAATGAAACAGGTAACTTTTACAAGGCAAATCGTATATTTGTATTTTTAAAAAACATCAAACGAATGCATAAATTAATTTTTTCAAAAATGTCCTTTTTAAAAAGAATAAAATTCGCGAGAATATTGAAAAACTGGAAATTCGCGTTATACCACAAAAAAAAGTGTCAGAACATAGTTACACAGTTTGTCGATCAGACCACCGCACGAATGTTACGCATGTTTTTATCCCGATGCACCTTGCATACTTGTGTCCCGAAATCGAATTATAAATTTCACGGAACCCCGCGTGTCGAGATTCCCACAGTTTTAAGCTTTTTCTGACATTAAAAAAGAGATAAAAGAGTTGTATCGAACGTGAGATCACGGAGGGAGGATCGGTGTGCCAACGAACGATGAGTCACGATTGTTCGATCGGATCGAAGCAAGAAATCGTGTTACTATGCCTCACGGTCGCCAGGAACGCGTTCCTGAATCGAAAGAAGAGAAGCAACGTGCTGTCGTGCAACTTGATATTATATCGCCAGTCATTTGGCCTTCTCAATGGAATCACGCATTAATTTCTCGCTGGAATTTATTAACTCGATGAAAGAACCTCGAACGGTGTCGATGATCGAACTTTAAGCCGTTTAGCCAGAGTTTGGTCAGTAGCCATACACTTAACTGACAGTCATTGACGGATACTTAACGAGAGTGTTCTCAATTACGACCATAATTCGTTCATTGTGTGAAATTATTTACTTACTCTGCTCAATTATTTATTTACTGTATGAAATAATTCGTGTATTATGTAATATTCTTTATTTACTGTATGAAATAAGTGATTTATTGAGTGAAAATATGTATTTACTGTACGAAGTAATTTACTTATTTTGGGAAATTATTTACTGTATGAAATAAGTAATTCATTCCTTGGTCAATTCTTCATAAATTATTACATAGTAGTAATTTTGATATTACGTCAAAGATGGTAACCTTGCCCACTTAACCATTGAATCACCATATCATTTTGATTGATAGAAGTAATTTTCCATTATAAATTCTTGTGATCTAAACACGTACAATGCAACAAGAAATAAGGTTATGTTCATATTTATAAACATTGTTTCATATTTAGCCATGTGACATATGGAATTGAACCAAATTGAACGTTTAGAAAGAATGTTGATATGTCGAAACTAGCCTGGGAATTGTTAAGTGAACATGTACATACGTATCTTTAACAGAAGAGTAAACCTAAATCCTTAAGCTAGAACATAAAAATGTTAAACCTAAAACACGAGAATTAAATAAACGTCAGCCCTCGATATACTGATCAACTAAACATGAATCCCTAACACAAGGGTTAAATAAACTCAATTACGAGAAGAAATTCTTACGCGATTTGTATACGTAATTTCAAAGGACTATCGTTTCAGGATCACATGCCCAGAAGCAGCAGCAGGAGGATCCTTGCCAGACGAAGTCCAGAGTCGTCGGCGATATAGAATATTGCGATCGTTACTGGGAATGCGTGAATGGACGTCCAGAATTGTTCGATTGTCCAAACGGTCTCGTGTTTGCTGGGAAACATCGAGGTGTGACCGAGGGTTGCGACTACCCTTGGAGAGCGAACTATTGCGACGGTAAACGTCAGGCGAATCCACCTATCCCGGCTGAACATTGCGATTGGCTGTATGGCATATTCGGCCATGAGACTTCTTGCACGAGGTACTGGACCTGCTGGAACGGTACCGCCACCGAACAACTTTGTATCGGTGGATTGTTGTACAACGAGAGGGCCAGGTCCTGCGATTGGCCCGAAAACGTCGAGGGATGCCAGAAACATCGTGAGTTATTCTTTCAACATTTGCTTGGCGATCGGGGACTATGCATGTTTTTATACACTCTCAAAATTTGATAGAGGCACCATCAATTTTTATGATAACTACAAATTTCATTTAGATATACAGTCGTGGACAAAATTAAGTGGACAGGTATCATAAATAACAAAAGGTTAATTTAATTGAACTAACAATGCCTATAAATCAAAACTTTATTGCATAATTATATACATTAAATAAATGTTTTTTCAAGTCTACAAAAGCATTTCACGTTCCACATTTTAAATTTACTTAAAACATTGTAACAAAACAACAAATTTGTTACATTTCTGCAATGTCCACTTAATTTTGTCCATGACTGTACATTTTGACGAAAACTATTTTGATGAGACTAATATAAACTTTGATAATAAATGAAAATTTGATGAGGCTACTATAAATTTTTATGAAAATTAAGGATTTGATAGAAGTACTATAAATGTCGACGAAAACTAAGAATTTGATGAGGCTACTATAAATTTTGACACAAACTGAAAATTTGATGAGGCTACTTATAAATTTTGACACAAACTGAAAATTTAATGAGACTGCTACAAATTTTGACGAAAACTGAAAATTTGATAGAGATACTATAAATTTAGACAAAAACTGAAAATTTGATAGAGGTACTATAAATTTGGACAAAAACTGAAAATTTGTCGAGACTGCTACAAATTTGTATGCACTGCAAGTAGAAATATTATATTCAAGTACTATGAGAATCTCAAATATGTAAAATTATTCGTGACAAAATGTTGCTTGTACATTAACAAATACAGTATCATCACTTTTTAATTTTCTAAAAATTTTTTGAGTGTTATTGTAAATAATTTGTTGCATCACGACCAACAAATTGAGACCATTACTGCCAATTTGCTGTATCACCATTTACGAATTGTGCTGCTTACTAGCAATTCATCATTTAAACCGTTTACAAAAATTTGCAATATCATCATTAACAAATTGAAGTATTTTCTAGGTACTTGCTATATCACCATTAAGAAATTGTACTGTTTGCTAAGAAATTGCTGTATCATCATTAACAAACTAACTTATCTATTGTAAATTTGCTATATCATTATTAACAGATTGAAGCATTTGTTAAGAATTTACTATGTGACCACAGGGAAACTGAATTGTGTACCAAAAACTTGCTGTACCACCGCTATCATATGAAATCGCCTGTCAATTTGCTAAACCGCCATAAGACTGAACCATATACTAACAATTTGCTATATCTCCAAATATTTTATATCAGTAGTAACAAATAGGGTTTTGCTTGACGTACGTTTAGCAACGCCGCAAATTGCAAAACCAACCCGAGAATTTCCTATTCGAGCAGTCCTCCGTTTCGAAGAGACAGTTTCATCTCGTCTTTCGCAAAACACGTCGCATTGCCTGGTAGCAAAGTTCGCGATCATTCTCACTTTCGAAAGTGGCCGTACGAGAGGAACGCAGACACGCGTGTCTTTCTTTCTTAGCCCGAGGCGTTGCTCGAAGTCACTGCCCTCCCTATGGAAAAAAAAAATGGAGGCGAACGGTTAATTAACATTCAAAGTAAGTCCCGCCGTGGGCCTTCGTTTGCTCCTCGAATCGCTTGGCAATTTGACGCACAAAACTATCTCACCGATCGTTCGTGAGATAATCAATTCCGTAAACAATGGAAGATATTTGAATTTCATGCCGAATTACGAAACTAAACACGGTACATACATTCGGGCCTCGTTACGTGCATGCTGTTGCGAAAACATATCTCTCGTTATTTTACATAAGAATTTTGTAACTCTGTTTGTGACACTGAACCCAGCATCCGAAAACTTACGACTCTTCTCGCAATAGGCGTGAACTTTCCTTCGAAGAGATTACTGACCTCCATTTTGTACCGGCGTTGCGCAACACTTATCACGTGGCAGAGTTTTACGAGCGGTAATAATCACCTTGCACATCTGTACAACGCTAAGAATACTTTCTTTTGTTGTACTCGGTCTGTGACAGACGGTGCACCAAGGTTAACTGCAGTATTATATTTCGTCGTGTCGCCACCACTTCCTGAAAATTAGCTAGATCGATATAATTGCATTTGTGTAGACGTCGGGATTAAAAATGCGGACTCCGGGAATCGAACCCGGGCCCTCAGTTTACGAGTCGTCGACGCTCTCCCTGAGCCACTGGCCGCCGCTACCTTCGGGTGTTTTCGGCAGCTTCTTAACGTTCGGGCGTGCAAGGCTCCCCACCACCGATCCTTAACCGGGTACTATCCGACCCATTTTCCTAATTAACTAATTTATCGCCTACATTTGTTTATTTTAATATGGCAAAAATTCATCATTTTTATCTAATTGACACTAAAACTACCGATTATAATGCACAATTATTTTGAAGTTAAAAATGAGGTTGAAAATTACATGATCATACGACGAAGCATAGATGAATTATTGATCCTTTGTCTTGATGACAATCTGCACAGATGCGAAGAAAACCATCTTGAAAAATTTTGTCGTTTGAAGTAGTAAATTTGTAAGTCATTTGACTTTTATGGTAGTTTTAGTGTTAAGGCTTGATATTGGCACAAAGATGAAAATGTATTAACGAAATTTTTGAGATAGCCTTTTGTGTATCTAAACTATACACAAAATTAGATTTTACGAAATTTTTATATAGAAATTCTCAATTTTTCAACTATTATAATTTGTCAGGAAAATTTTTCTCATTTTTAAAATGCTATATCTTCCTTGTTACTCTGATATAATTTCATAGAACACCCTTATCAATCTTTAAATTGCTATAACTTCTGGGGTCACTCTTGTTAATCTTTGAACTGCCATGCCATTTTAAAACACCCTTGTTAATCTTTGAACTGCTATAACTTTTTAGGACACCCTTGTTAATCATTAAACTGCTATAACTTCTTGGGTCACCCTTGTTAATCTTTGAACCGCTACAACTTCTTAGAACACCCTTGTTAGTCATTGAATTATTATAACTTCTTAGAACACCCTTATTAATCATTAAATTGCTACAACTTCTTAAAACATCCCTTATAATCATTGAACTGTCATAATTTTTTAGAAAGCTCACATTAACGTTCGAACTGCAATAACTTCTTGAGACATCCTTGTCAAACCCTGACGTCTGAAAAACTCTACAAAGCTTGAAAATTCCTTTTGGTGAAATAAATCACCAGAAAAATGTCCTATTTTTTACAAGCATTCTATTTCATTTTGATAAATGATCTCTCTGTACTTTCAACCGATAAACCCTCACCATTTAGTTTGGATTAAAATCGTGTCTCGTGTATCACCATCCACTTTTACATCGTACATACAACAACTATTTTCATATATACAATATTTGTTACGTATCAATATTACTCCAGCAATAACTCTCTTGTGTTTAACATTTCCGACGCTTGTTCTCAAATAACATCAAACGTCACTGCACGAAGGTTACTCCGCGAAGCGACTTTCTCAAACGTATTCTCAAACGAACATATCTAATATGTATTCAACAATCCGTAATTTAATCTTTCAACAGCGCTCTGCAACGACGACGCGAACGGAAATGTGCCACTGGGCAAGTCTTGCAACCGTTACTGGCAGTGTCAAGGTGGTTATCCGCGACTGCAGAGATGTCCAGCGATGTTGGTCTTCGACAGAAGGTCGTTGAGGTGCGTGGTTCCGCCCACGGAGGATTGCGACGTACCAACGACACCGCCTAACCTCGAGGGTGACCTTCCGGAAGGAAGAAACGAGCAAGAACCGGAAGAAGAGAATCTTCCACCGGGTGTCCCGCCCCTGCCGGCTGGTGCGCTGCCTATTCCACTTCGAGCTCGTACCAGAAACTAAATCGCGAAATGCTTTTGTAGAAGTAGTGAGAGCTTGAGTCGCGTTTCCACGTGCGCGAGAGACTATTCGGAATAGACATTTTTGTTAGCGTTCGCGACCCTGCGTTGCCTTTTTAGCGAAAATCGTGGTGACTCGACCGTTTTCATGTCGCTGGGGGTTGTGTCTTGTCGAGTGCGTTTCGACTGATTTAAAATGGAAATTCGTATTGAAATTTTGGGACGTGAACTTCTAAGTTGGATTTAGATTTTTAATTTTGTTTTGAAATGCTCATTTATATTTAATCGTGAAGTAGAGATTTAAGTTTAAGTTCGAAACAGAAATTCAACATCCAATCTGAAAGTAGAAATTCAAGATCTAATTTCAAAACAGGAATTTAAGATCTAATTTCAAAAATGAAATTCAAGATGTAATTTCAAAATTGAAATTCAAGATCTAATTTCAAAATACAAATTCAAGATCTAATTTCAAAATAAAAATTCGAGATCTAATTTTAAAATGGGAATTCAACATCCAATTTCGAAGTAGAAATTCAAGATCTAACTTCAAAGTAAAAATTCAAGATGTAATTTCAAAATTGAAATTCAAGATGTAATTTCAAAATACAAATTCAAGATCCAATTTTCAAAATAGAAATTCAAGATCTAATTTTAAAACAGGAATTCAACATCCAATTTCAAAGTAGAAAATCAAGATCTAATTTCAAAATAGAAATTCAAGAATTAATTTTAAAACGGGAATTCAAGATCTAATTTCAAAATTGAAATTCAAGATGTAATTTCAAAATAGAAATTCAAGATCTAATTCTAAAACAGAAGCCCAAATTTATCGAAACGAAAATGAAAATAGCGAAAACAGGTTACCGATGTAAGCACATCAGTTTTTACTATTTTCACTTCCATCGTAAAAATATTCACGTTCCATTAACCGGTTTTAAAGAAGTATTCATCTTCGTCGGTATAACGATATCACAAAAACCTGTTTATATCATTTATAGCTTAAAAACCTATAAGTATTCGAATCGAAAAGAATTCCCCGCTATCGACTTGCGCGAACGTGAAAATATGTAAATATCTTCTTCCAAAATGACCGCTAACCTTGTAGCTACTATTCCTCTCCATAAATTGCATACGTAGTGACGCGACTCGAGAGTCATTCGCAAGAAACGCAGCTCACGACTACTTTTCAAAATACGAGCCATATTTTTGGCCGCGAAAAGAAACGAAAATGAGATTCATCGATGTGAAATCGATGAAACAGCTCTCGTCGATCGAACGAGTATCACGAGAACGCTCTGCGTTGTTAATTTCTATGTTTTATGTATATTCACCGCTTCGTTATAGAATACGTGAAACTCTGTTACGTTTCACCGGAAGTAACAGATATTTCCTCCCTTCTGTCCCCTTTTGTGTCGACGATATCGTCGACGTTTCTTCGTGCACGTACTATTAAGTCAAACGATGTATGTAATATCGTGAGAAACACATATTGATTGTATCCACCTTTAATCGTTAAGCTCTCACCGACCTATTCTTTTATCATTCTTTTGTTTATTTAGTCAAAGTGTAAATATTCCTCGTAGCCATTCTCACCGTCTTCTCGCGTTAATCATAGGTAAGTCGATCAGAAACGTTCACGCCTGTACGAATGTAGACACGTTGGAATAAAGTATACGTTGTATATTTTTTGTACGCATGTCCACATATTTTTTATTCGAATACTGGTTGTACATATTTTGTAATTGCTTCTTTTTCTTTCCTCTCCTTTTTTAGTCGAGGTGGTAACTATGTTTCGTAGTTTACACGGAAATAGAAATAAAATAATTTGTGACATTTACAGAGATCTGTTTAAGTGTTGAAAATTTGTCTTTCGGAAACAAAGGAATTTTTTTCGTTCGATATAGAATCGTATAAACTCGCTATACGTAATCTCATTTCGTATCGTTGTTCATAAATAATTAAACTGTCAGAACGGAAGAAATAGCTCGAGAAAATGTGTCGAGGACTATGTTCAAAAGTTTCGAGGTTCTTCAATGGTTGATCCAATTCAGAGTCATTGACGCTTCTAAATAATTTAGAGATCATTGGCACTGAAACAGAGAAGAAGGTCGTTTGTACTCCATTTATGGAATGCGAGGAATAGAATGTTTTGATTAATAGCACAGATGATGTACCAGTGAGGCAGCTCGTCACGTTCCATACAGCTCAAGGTTACAGAATCAAAAAGCTTGTCTTCTCCGCAGGTTAACAATCGTGGGTGACCATCTACGCAGGTAATTAATCTTCCGCAATCACCAGGTACCGGGAATCTGGGGAATAAACATTTGTTAGCAATTCATTAACTCTTTCAGGTTCATATCACATTATTTAATAATTTAGAACTTGAAAACCTGCAAACCTTTGACTAACATACTAAGTTACTTACATAATAATTACATATAATAATAAAATGATAAAATAATATAATAATATAATACAATAATATAATGATATAATAAAATAATATAACAATATAATATGTAATTATTAGTTCATGCATCACTGCCAAAAAATATAACATTGAAGCTCGAATAGAACTGATGTGCAATAATCAAGGACAACGAAAGAAAAATGGAGTATAAGGAGAGACATCGTAGACGAAACTTGTTCACATAAAATTTGAATACACCATAATGGCGGTGTTTTGATCAACGCAGTATCGAAAACGATCATTAATTTATAGCAGGACTCAGGCGTAATATCGTGTCCGGATCTCAATGCGATCGTAATGTAAATAAAAAAGAGAAAACGGTGGATTTGTTAACAGAGCCGATAGTAAAACAAAATAATCGTAAAACACGTGTCTTCTCCCAGCGGGTGGTTAAACTCTCCGATATCCGGTGCTGGACCGGTTTTTAATTTGTGCGCCGAGTAAACGCGAATTCGCCGAGTATTTAACTTCTTCATTTGTTTTTAAAAGAAGCCCACGCAATATTTTCGAGTTATTCGAGAAGAAGAATCTCCTGCTTTCGTGTGATGTTTTATTTGGTGTTCTTTTCGAGGAGGTATCACTTTCCCTCTTATTTTATAGCCTTGACTTGTTTGAAATTTTATACGATTTTTGATGAGGCATTTTAAAATAACTATGTCAGATTAATTATTTAATTAGTTGATTTATTAATTATTATTTAAAATATGACCAAAGAAATTTATTTTTTAACATCGATAACGAGGATCATTGAGTACTTCACTACACATTTTATACATACGTTATTTTGTACTATCATATTCTGTCGTTGTTCTTATTTATTAGATACTTCTTTGTGTACATACAATGTTCACGAACGTCAATAAGCACTTCGAGATTTAAAAAATAAAGATATAATTTCCCTTTATCGAAACAATAATTACGCAGATCAATGTGAGTAAATATTGATGAAAGTGGTATTGCAATTATTCATAGGGTCTTTTAAGTACTAAATCTGTATACATTTTGTCAATAAATAATTTTGTTGAAAAAAAAATAATTTTCCCAGCCTTGAAACTTACAGAAGATTTCCACACTCGATTTAATGAAAAATATTTATTATGCAATATTAATAATACAAAAAGTTCGTTTATTAAACAGTTTACGACATGTTTACAATGTCAACATAATTTCAATGAATTATATAACTATTTTAATAAAAATGGAAAGAAGTTTCGTACGTACCTGGGATATGGCCAGAATTTGGCAGCAGGGCCATGAGAGGGCGCTTTGTTAGGGCATTTGAATCCAACTATTTCCTCCGGGTTGCAATAGGGCAATAATTGATCGGGCCACACGCAGGTGTGACTCTTCGGATCGTATACTAATCCAGCGTCGCATGATGCTTCATCAGGAGAACCGTGAACGCATTTGATATAACTCGTGCTGCATGAATCGCTGATGGGGTACAATCCAAACTGAAATTCGCAGCCGGGGGTGCTAATTGGGGTAACTGAAAATAATTTTTATAAAGAAATACATATTTATGATTAAATTAAAAAAAAGAACAGAGGGAAACATTTTAATCATATTCCATACGAAGTTTGAACGAAAAGTTCCTAAATATTTTAAATGAAATATCCATTTGCAAATAATTCATATTTATGTGAAAATATGTATATTCTCTCGTTTGAACTTTTATACTCTGATGATTTTCTCTCGTAAGGAAGAAATAAGTAAAATAATTTTGCATCTAATTTAGAAGCTATTATGATCTTGGAAATGCAAATGCAACCGCGATATTTTCTTCCTAGATGAATTCTTAGTCGACAACTTCTATACGGAAGTTAAACTGTTATTTGCAGACATAATACGTGTAACTATTGTTAGTTCAGGTTAGGTTAATTGGCTTCTGGAATAGTCACTGTATACATTCACAAAAATATTTAACCTATCGTTCTTTTAAAATCTCTGAAATTAGAAATATGAATCCTTAACGTTGTACCAGAATTAGTATAGATTATTCTAATTGAAACTCAAACGTTTAAGAATTTTCTGGACAAACCTTGCAGACAAACTTATGTAATACTATGCAGACGAAGTGTATTATTTCAAATTTTATATCATTGAAGCACTGTCAATTTTATACGATTCATTGGACCTAAGCAAAACATAGTCATTGTTTTTACAATTAATTTTCGATAGAAAGATTTCAACACTTCGTCAAATAATTTAAAAAAACGAGGTTACAGCAGGTGTACACCATTACGACGTTGATGACAAAGAAATATGTTAAAACGTAACAATATATTCTTACTATACGTGACTAATTTAGTAAGACAAGCGAATTTATGGAATAAGTTGTTCAATTTACGTTGCTGTTAAAAGGCGAGCGATCAGAGCAGAGCACACTGTTGTAATTGATGTAATTTGTGGCAAGTCTTCATGATGGATGACAGTGACGTGACCTACTAAAGCACGGTAAATGTTACCGAAATTACTTTGCCGTCCAACTTTTACTTTCTTGCACGAATTGTTACGTATGCCCGGCATAAATTTTATCTTCTTTTTCACCCTTTGAACGAACAAGTGTGGCAATAACGAGAAGAATAAGCTGTCAATATTCGTACATACCGGTATATTTGCTAACCGTTCATCAGGAATGGTATATCGTTATATACATATTATTACTCTGTTACGCGACTTTGATATACAAAATGTTTTATAATAAAACATGTATGCATTCAACAAAATGTGTACACATTTTTACAGTTATTCCTTAATTTTATTATTTAGAATTAGTTAAAATTGCTTTTAAACGCGATTTTACTTAGTCTAGTTGCAATTGGTTTTTAGTTACAATTTAGTTTGGTCTTAGTGGCAATTGTTTTTTAAGTGACAATTTAATTTATTCTTAGTTTCAATTGTTTTTTCAGTGCCAATTTAATTTATTCTTAGTTTCAATTGTTTTTTAAGTGACAATTTAATTTTGTTTTAGTTACAATTGTTTTTTAAGTGCTAATTTAGTTCAGTCACGGTTTCAATGGTTTTTTAGTTACACTTTAGTTTAGTCTTAGTTTCAATTGTTTTTTAGTTACAATTTAGTTTAGTCTTAGTTTCAATTGTTTTTTTGTTACAATTTAGTTCAGTCACGGTTTCAATAGTTTTTTAGTTACACTTTAGTTTAGTCTTAGTTTCAATTGTTTTTTAGTTACAATTTAGTTTGGTCTTCGTTTTAATTGTTTATTAGTTACAATTTAGTTTAGTCTTTGTTCTGCACCATGAAAAAAATGATGATTCGAACCAAAATGGCGGTCTCATGGTTTCGAATACCAACAATAATTTGTACGAATTAATCAGATATCGTAAGTATATATGTTTTGGAACGTGCTGTATTTTATATTTACTTAAAACATTTCGCAACACGCACATATATCTACATATGTTCTGTGACATCGATAGGAACAACCGAGGGCGCAAGTTGATACATAATACTTACGGTCAGCCTTGCGATCTCCGCAATTAACGGCCCAATGATAGTTGCAGTGATCATACACGGATCCGTAACCGTCAAAAAGTAGTCCATTCTCACAGTATTCGAGGGTCAGGGTGCCATTTGTGCAGAGGAAGTATGCGTTGCAGCTTTCGGGGTGGGGGTACGCGTGGACCCCAAATGGATTTGGGCAGGGTGGTGCACCTAGTAGAGTAGTTCCTTCGACTGTGTAACAAAATGAAATACTTTAAAAATTATATGAAATACTTCAATAAAATATTACGTAATTATTAATTTTACAAAGGGTACTTTTGCAATGTACAATGTACCACAATTACACGTGGAACAAAAGGTGCCAAAAGGACTTCAACGATGACTTGAAACGACACGTAGCTACCTATGTACGATAGAAATTAGAAAGTTGGACATATTACAAAACGTATTACGAAAAAGACGAGATGTAAGGAGGAGAATATTGTCTTGTTTACATACGAATTAATTTTATATCCGTGATCTAGGAAATCCATCGACGATGATGATGATGATAATACTAATAATCATGATAGTAATAGTATTAATTATAATAATAATAATAATTATTATAATAGTGATAATAATGATAATAATAATGAAAATAGTCTATAGAAGAAGTATCTCGTTCACAAGCGAATCTGTTTTGCAATAGGTGTGATTTGTAAGATCTATCGCAACTCTACGATGAAGTATCAAAGACCTCGACGTCATTTTCATAAAGTAATCAATCCTAGACGCTGCGCAGATACGTTACCCGGCTCATAAATTCTGCCGATAGAATCGCATCGTTACGACGCGATAAAGAAACAATCGGTACGACGCAAAACGAAACTGGTTGGTGTATGTGGATGCCACGGTAGCCGAAGTGTGTAGATCGTTTCTGAAGGTAGCCGGGAGGAAATGACGATGTTTCGCGACTGAAATTCCCACGTCGAATCATCGAGGCCAGTCACGAAGCGACGATATTCGTGCATCGTCGAGTGGAAAGTCCACAGGCATCTTTTTACGCCGGTGAAATGCTGACGGAATGCGCGGCAGCGACCGCAAATCGGCGTCGATTTCCAGCTAATTGATCGCGAGAAGATTCCGAACGTTTGACGATAGTCAAAATAGAAAGGAAACGAAATAAGGACGAGGAGCCGAGCGGCTAGGAGCAATCCTGTTCGCTGGTAGAAGGAGAAACTTGAATATCCTTAACGATTGTATGTATCGTTGGTTAGATCGTGCGGATTTAACTCGACGTGTTCGTTATCAATGCTGAAAGAGAAAGGAAAGCACGTGATCGTCTATCACTCGGAACTGTAGCAGCATGGCGGCGAAAAACATTTATCGTTATTATATCGAGACGTGTATCCTTCAGAATTTAGATCGATGGATCATGAAATTTCTTGATCCTTAGATTCCTGAATATCTGAAACCCTAAATCCTTGGATCTCTAGAGCTCTAAATCCATAAATCCTTACGTCACTACGCTTCTGGATTCCTAAATCCTTGGATCTCTAGAACCCTGGATCGCTAGATTCCTAGATCCCTAAATCTCTAGCTTTTTAAATCCTTAAATATCTAGATCCATAGGTCCCTAGTTGCCTACACCTCTAGATCCCTAAATCCTTGGATCTGTAGATCTCTGAATCCCTAGATTCCCTAGATCTCTACCCTTCTGAAGTACTGGGTCCCTAGCTCCCTTGACCCTTAGTTTCCTAGACTCCTCGATCCATATACCTCAAAGTTTCTAGATATCTAGTTCTCTGGATACTGAGGTTACTAGATTCATAAATTCTTAGACTACTAAATAATCTTATCCCTACATTCCTAGAGCTCAAAATTCCTACATTCCTACATCCCTAGATCTTTAGATTTCTCGATTAATAACTTTCCAGATTTTCAAATATCGACATTTCTAGATTTGCGGATATGTACATTTGTAGTTTCTAGATTTCTAGATTTCTAGATTTCTAGATTTCTAGATTTCTAGATTTCTAGGTTTCTAGATTTCTGGTTAGATGGATTTCTCGATTCCTAGACATCGTGATTCTCGAATCGCCAGATCCCACGATCCATAAATTCATAAATATCTGTATACTTGGATCCTAATATTCCCAGATCTTGATGTATCACAATTTCGTGTATTTCCAAGTTTCTATGTTCATAAATCCCTCGATGGTTCGGTCTCTGAGCCCCAAATCTATATGTATTCAACTCTTTATTATAGATAAACAAATTCCAACAAAGATCAGATCCCTAAGTACCTAGACCCTTATTAAAGGTAAATAAATCTCTAGATATCGAGTTCCTTGTTAAAAATCGCCAAATTCCCAGTCACTCGGATCATTATCATAGAAAACCAAATCCCTAGCCGCCCACTATCGCAATTAATAGTCAGATTTTTAAGTAATGGGATCCCTAGATAGACACATCCACATTACGATTTTATTTAATCATACTGTAGATCCCCAAGTATCCAGATCGCAATTACAGATGAACAGATCCCTTACTATGTTCCGTGCAGAATAGATCCTTAGATAAAATCCTAGATACTCAACCACGCTACATACCAAGATCCCCAACCAGGCAAGAAACCTAATATCATCGATAGAATCTAAAGAGCGCAGCGATGCAACATCGATAGGAGATAACCGATCGTGAGTAGATCGTTAAATACCACCTTCAGTTCGACGTACCCGACCAGATACCACGAAGAAGAGCAAAACACCCACGGCCATAAATTACCACCACCCGTCTCTAATTGTATCCAGAAAGCGTTCCCGCGACACGAACGTAACCGAGGTGCACGACACGGGAAACCAGAAGAGGAAGACGCGGGAAAAAGCAACAAAGACGAACGACACGTCTACGAGACCGGGTGCACAAATGAATAATGCAACCCGTTCCTCGAGATGGTAGCCGCCGATAACGTCGACGAAAATTCGCGAAACGAATAGACACGACGAAGGCGTGAACGGCAGACATACTCCGCCATTATATCATAGACCACGTAACCATATGGCGAGAGGATCACGTTGGCGGGCCCAGTGAAAGCTATTGAAAATCCTACGTGCCTCCGTAACAAGGAGGGTACCACATGCAGCGACACACGCCTGCAGGGATGCAGCCTGGAGAACGGCCGATGCACCTGACGCGTCCGGATGCCGAACCCCGAAGAGGATGATGGTACCAACGCGGGTCCATCGCATGCGACCTTTTCCTTGAACTTACGCGCCGTCTGATCGGCGCAAAACACTTACCGGAGAGCAAAAAAACCGCCAGGGCCAATAGGGTCACGATCCTCGGATGGCTCATTGCTGCTCTCTGCTCGGTCTAATCCTCCACGGGTTGACTCTGACTACTGACACTTAGTTATCGGCCTCGGGACAACAACTTCTCCCTTCACTTGCTTTGTACGCTTGCCCGAGCGTTTCGGTAACCCCACCAGATCGCGATCCCCGCGGTTTTCTTAACGGCGATCGTGCGGCTTCGGGTTTAACGGCGAGTGCAGCCGAGCGAGCGATTACTCGGCCGGATTTCTTTCCGAGATCTTTGCCCGAAAATAAGATGCCCCGAGTGAGGGAACACATGGACATCTCGAAATCGTTGACGATGGTGTTCGGGATCGATGGTAGATGGCGAACGACGAATGATCCGTTTGTTTCTTGCTTCTTTGTTCGTTTTATTCTACGTACCTGGGTCTTAGATGTATGCATCTTGATCGACGTTCGTTTAGATACGTGTCTACCTGTGAACTTGAGATCACTTATGGTGTGGTTCCTAGTTTGTAGGTATACTATGTTCTGTGTATCATGGTTTTCTTGCCTACCCACATTTAGGTACCTATATTCATCTTTATCTAGATGCCTACGTATCTATATATGGTCATTTTATGAAGACACATAATAGATACGTGTTGATTATGTGGATATGTAGGTCTATGTTAACTCAAACATTCACAGTTGCATATGTACCTGTATTCATCTGTGTATCTAGATTTTTCTACTTATTTACATATGTGCACCTCATGTAAACACGTGTAGCTTATGTAGATATGTCAGACTATGTTAACTAGCGCACTCACAATTACGTACTTATGTACCTATGTGTAACTATATATATCCCTGCCTCTACATATCTATGTATGTTCATTTTATGTATTTGTATTTATGCCTATCTATCTATGAAGGTAAATACGTACCCATCTGTTTATGAACATAAAAGTAGTAATGATGTGTGCCTCTATCTTATGACATTCTACGTATCTACTTATGTGTCTACGTGTCTATGTTGATCTAGAGACCATGTATATGTAACGTATTAACCTACGTTTACCTATGTAATTACATTCTTCTGTGCACTTATGTAATAACGTATCTATATTTACATCAGACATTTACATTCCACCCCAGCTACGTTACCTATATGTATATCTATGCATCACTTAACTTTACCTTCATATCTACGTTCACCCGACTATCTAGGTCCATTTATGTCAAGTCTATTATGATTTGTCTGCTATGTTTCTACCTACCTTTGTCCACGTATCTACATTCACTCATCTATTTACGCTTATCTGATTATCTCCATTCGTCCATATGTACAATCACTTATATGTCTATTTAGAATTAGTTGTGTGTTTACATTCACATGTGGACGTAAGCAGAGGTTAGGTCTAACGTCCCTAAAATGCTAGCTGTCCATTCAAGGTTGGATCTAAACCTCAAAAATACAAACTAACACTCGAATATGTGATTTACTTTCCCAAAATAGGACCTAACCTTCTCAAAATGAGAACCAACTATTGCAACATGCAAACCAGAACCCTGAAATACTACTGAGCCATTAAAACGAAATCTAACCACTAAAAGCGCAGGAAAACGTGACCTAATTTCCGTAAATTCAAACTAGGATCCCCGGAATATAACTTGAACCCCTAAAATAGAAACCAACACTTAAAAAATGCGAACCATTTCCCACAAAATGGGAACACTCCCCTAAAATAGAACCAAATCGCGAAAAATCTAAACCAGCACCCTAAAATGCGGTCTATCCGCTGAAAATGAAACTCAACCATCTCAAAACAAAAACTAGTGTCCTTGTAATGACAATCAAGCATAAAAACGTCAATTGAGTCACTCGGCCTTCAATGATTTATCGTAACACCAGGAAAGAGCATTCGTCCACTCATAAAATCGTATGTGAATAAAAATGAAAGCATGTACCAAACTTGTTCTTATTAAGTCCAAACAAAATTTGTTCGTCATCGACATCGTTTTAATTTAACCACATAACAATAATATCTTATATAACCGAATAAAAGTTACATCAACATAAAGTAACACTGATCTAAAAAGTAACATTGATCTATTTAGTAAATCAATCGAAAGTAACCCACCCTACACAGATATTCCATAGTAATTGTATCAACTTTTACGTTCATCTACGTAAATCGAGATTACCTAAGTCCGAGTATGTATCAAGATATATGTATAATATGGTATATAAGGACGTACTTACGAGTGTAGAGATATGCATAGATAGATTTAACCCGTGTGCCAGCTGTTGATGTAGCGTATAACGTGAAGAACGATTACCCCCTCAGGGTCTTAGCTGGTCTTATGCAACAGCTATCGCTACCAGGGGCCCGAAGGGGGAACCAGATCTCCCGGCATGGATAGTGAAAGCCGACGAATACCACTCGCGATCTTGCTACTCACGATCAGCATTGTCGGTGAACCGGTCAGATGAACGAAACGAACACGTCACGGTCATGTCGCTGATCGATGATCGATCCAGCTCTTGATCCGGTGTCCGTCGAATATGCTCGACGTTTGGTAATACGAACGTTTTGCGAACGCAATTGCTTCACGAATTTCTACCTTTCATTTTTTAACTCGCATGATTCGGGCTACGATTACAATGCCAGGAATGTCACGCGGTATTCGACATCGCGTCGAATATACCTTTAGGGTCTTTCGATGATTTATGATTCGTGATATTAATGATAAGATCGATGGGGAATTTCATATGGTACGAAATGGGTGGATTGTATTTAATGGAGTGGGACGGTATGGGGATTTTTTTGGGTGATTTTAAGATTAGATATGGTGGAAGACCATATGTTAGGTTATCACACGTTGGATTATTACTCGTTGGATTAATACGCGTTCGATTATTACGCGTTCGATTACTTCGCGTTCGATTACTTCGCATTGGATCGTTACATGTTACATTATTACATATTAAATTACTGTGCACTGCATTATTACATATTGAATTACTACGCACTACATTAGTACATATTAAATTACTACACACCATATCACTACATATTAAATTACTACGGGCTAGATTGCTACATGTGAGAGTATTATCTACACGTTAAGTTATCATGCATTAGGTTGCTAAGCGTTATATTACTACACGTTAAATTACTATGTACCCGTTAAATTACTAAACGTCCCATTACTACGCGTGAAATTACTAAGCGTGAAATTGTTTCATGTTAAATTACTACACATTAAATTAGTACATGGTAAATTACTACACACTAAATTTCTACATGATAAATTACTTAACACTAGATTCTTATCCACACGTAGTTTACTGGGCGTTAGATCAGTACGTGTTAGAATACGAGTTAAATTACTACGAAGTAGATTATTACACATTATATTACTATGTACATGTTAGACTACTACGCGTTAAAATACTACATGTTGAATAATTACTACGAATTAGGCTTCTACGCGTTGAATTATTACATGCAACATTATTACGCATTAGATTACTACATGTTAGATTGTTATGCGCTGTATAACTACATGTTACATAATCGCGCATTAAAATCTTCGCGCGTTAAATCACTGTGGATCTATTGTACATGATTGTACACTGTAGCGTTGTACATCTTCAAATTTTCACACATTAATTATGTTCCGTAGAACGAATATATGGAATAATGTTGTTGATCGAATTTTTACAATATTAATTTCGCTATGAAGTTGGACGGAAAATTAAATATTCGTCTGATCGTCTTTGTAATTATCTAATGTAAGATATTTTTAGTTTGATACAGAATTTTTTTGTTCCCCAAATATTTATATAAAACATAAATATTAATTTATATAAAATATAAATGCTAATTTATATAAAATATAAATACTTATTTATATCAAATATAAATACTTATAATTATATAGAATAATAGGAAATGGCAATGAATCCATGTTCCGGGATTTCTCGTCGAATGTTACAAGTTATGGGAGTTTACCGACGGAAATGTAAGTCATTCGTCTGGAGAATGCATTTCCACGTGGCGCATTATAAATTACGTAAAGAGAAAGGTTGCAATCGAACGAATTAAGTGAAATTGTCTACCCACGTAAGAATTCATTTTATGCGAGGCCTATTGTATTCAAATGCGATCAATTTTCGATGATCCCAGTCGAAAAGCATAATTATTACCTTTCAGCTTGTCTCTTAAACAGAGACTTATGTATTTAAATGCATCGACGATGACAGTATACATAATGCTTTCTTCTCTTTCTTGCGATACAAAGAGAACATTCGCCTTGGCATATTTTTGAGAGCAAAAAGAGTGAAAAGACTGACGACTCGTTTTTATATTTTTATACCTTAAGTGTAAAAATTGTACTTACTCAACCTCTCTTTTGAAGTAAAAACTTAAATACTCGGATACATTACATAATAATTGTATCGTGCTCTCTTTTATTTTATTCGATAAAAAATCGCGTATGATTTCTTCGAAAATATAAATGGGAGAAGAAATTAAGTACTTATTTTTCTTTCACTCAGTAAATTGCGATAAATTGAAATTAATGAAAGTAGAGTAGTCGAGGTAAGGTTAAATTAAAGTAGAAATTTAAATATATCGAACATTGTATCGTATAATATTTTCTTCACTTTGTGGATCATCTTCGAATTTTTCGATAGTAAGAAAAGAAAGAACCAATAGTCTACGTATCAATCGTTTATTTTACACATAAAGATGAAGTATTGTTTTTTACAGTCGAAATTATTGATAGAAAAGATACGGAATATGTATGCTGCAGATCTTGCATTTTCTGCTACCGTTTAAATCTCTCCCCGTTACATGTTAAAGTGGCAACTATTGATTTCTCCGTTACAACAAACGGCAACAAAATTGTCGACGCTGTAAATTTCCTGAGCGTAATATCCGTTTACATAAGGAGAAAGGTGTAATTATCGTGGAGGAGTATGCAAAAGCCACCCATTTACGTAAGTGTATCGCGGGTTTATTGTTCCTAAGTGTAAAAAAAAAAAAAATAATAATTGAGCGTTACAAACGTATCGCCGAGTAACTGGCACCTTGTCTTTGTTCTCAGTTCTTGTTCTTGTAGTAGTCCTCGCTGCAACAAGAAATTAAGAACGTGAATCAGGATCTTGGTTCAAGACATTTATCGAGAACGTTTATGAAAATAGCGAGATGTTCATTCGTTTATTTTTTAATTTAATGGTGCGACGCTGATTGGAAATTCAGGATTTGAGAATTTGGAGATTTAGAGATTTGGGGATTTGGGAATTTGGGCATTCGAGATTTTGACATTTGGGGATTTGGAGATTTTGAAATTTGAGGATTTGGGGATTTGGAGATTTTGAAGTTTGGGGATTTGGAGATTTGGCGATTTGGGGATTTGAGAACTTGAGGACTTGACGACTTGGGGATTTGGGTATTTGGGAATTTGGGGATTTGGGAATTTGAGAATTTGGGAATTTGAGAATTTGGGGATTTGGGGATTTGGGAATTTGGGAATTTGAGATTTGAGGACTTGAGGACTTGGAGATTTAGTGATTTGGGGATTTGGGGATTTGGGGATTTAGGGATTTGGGGATATGGGGATTTGGGAATTTGGGAATTTGGGAATTTGGGGATTTGGAGATTTGGGGACTCCAGATTTTGAAATTTGGGGATATGGGAATTTGTGAATTTGTGAATTTGGGCATTTGGGGATTTGAGAATTTCAGATTTTAGAAATACAGCACTTTTTAAATTCACAACCTAGTGGATTATTAGATTTTAATATTAAGGAATTTATGATATTGAGAATTTAAAAATTAAAAAATTTCATAATTTGAAAATCCTCGAATTAAAAAATTTACAAATTTAAGACTTCGGAATTTATAAATTCGTGAGCTTATATATTTGAAAACTGAAAAGCTCGAGAGCTCGAACTCTTCCAACCTTGAAAACTTGCAAACTTACACGTGTGTAACCTGAACAACCTAAAAACTTGAAAGCCCGCAAGCTCGAAAGCTTAAGAACCTAAAAACTTGAAGCTGTATAACGTAATTGCATGAACAAATATCCCAAAATTTCTCACCATCCAGGTACATTCTCCGGGTCAGTACACCTGAAGCTGTCCTCGCTGTAGACTGTACCAGGTTCACACTGTCCTTTCTGCGGTGCCACGCCATTTTTGCAGATGTAGAACTTGGCGCAGTCCTCTGGATGTGGATACGTAGGATGTGGTAAGATTCTGCTATGAGGACCGGACACATCTCCCTCTGGACAGACGAAGCCATCGTCGAGGACGTCTCTCCTCACATTTTCGCATAATCTGAGGGCGTCTGCCGGCCAAACACAACTGGACACCTTGTCTTCGTAGATTAAACCAGGTGGACATGGCATTGTCTGGGGCACGCCATCGATACAATTCACGAAACGATCACACGCGGTTGGATCCTCGTGTTTGAAGTAACCGTTCGCACGTGGACATCCTTTGCTTGGCTGTGGTTCCTCTGCAAAATTGGTTTCACAAATTTTAAGTAGTTAATATATATTGCTGAAATATATGAAATACATAAAACATATTGCAGCTAAAATATATAAAGTGGCTGATACATATTGCAGCTAAAATATATTTTTTTTGTAGATAAAATATATCAAGTAGCTAATATATTTTGTAAATACAATTGATACTATGTGGTTGGATGATCATTTCTGAAGTCCTTTTATTTAGGAATGACATTATCGTTTATTGATGCAAAATATATTGGTTCTTTGTTTAGAAACTATCAAATTATACACATGTTCTATTATAATTAAGAATAATTATAAGATAGAACTGGATAAGACGTTAATTTTATATTATTTAGCTGATGATTCAGTGATCACTATCGTAACTTTTTGGTATTTCAGATGACCTTCATCGAATTGTTCAATTTAATGTAGCTGTTAATTGCAATATTTTATATAATTGTTAAATATACAATGTTTCGTAATTTCATACAATTGTTCAATTTTATATGTCAGTCGTGTAATTTAAGAAATGTATAATTTAGCTGATGCTTTCATAAGGGACAAATTCGAATACGTAGAATTGAATTATAAAATACAACGAAACTGCAGGGGATTTTTAAATGAACAAACAACAAAATTGTCCTAATTTTTTATATATGTATACATACGTATACATATGCATATCATTATGTACGTATGTATACGTATTTATAGACATGCATATAATTATGTACATATGTATACATGTGCACACATATACGTATACACATATGTACATATGTATGTATAAACGAATAGAAAGAAAAGTTGAAAACACAGTTTCGTAAATGAAATAAATGTCGTATAATACTGTAAATGAACGTTCCGTTGCTTTATTTTATGACCCACCGTATTCACGATACTTACATGATCTTAAATTGTTGCTTTTTTTCACGGAGAAAACGGACAAACATTTAGGTAACTATTTAATGTGATACCGGTTTTTATACAATCGCTGAAATAGTAAAAGAAACATCGAACTCTTGTCCTTTCACTGAGATTCTTGGGTCCGCAGGAACGGCGGAGATTAACATGCAGATTTATTCGCGCGATAAAAAATGGTACCTGAAAGAGCCGAACAGAGGAGGCGGACAACGATCGTAGCAAGGTTGGAAACGATCTTAGCAAAGAATTCGCCGGGGAACTGGTTTATCCTAATTTATCGCGTGTTCGCCGACATACCGACCCAATCTAATCGTTTAATTTACTCCTTTGTTCGGATTCGAGACCGTGATCCTCGTCAAATGGTACCTGAACAACGTTTCTATGTCAGAAACGTCTCGACGATGACTTCATAGACGACGGAAATAGAAATGGCAGAAATAAAAGAGCGAGGGTAGAAATATCAGACATCCCGTGGTCTGCTCGATGACACATGGTCAAAAATTAGGTACTACACACAATGGACATTTAGAAATTGAATACTATGTAAAGTGGTATTGTTGAACACGAAGTATCGTGATGACTACAGATTCAAAAGAAAGTGTTTGAAAGTCGAAAGTTTGAGGAGAAAGAAATTTGCATGTGATTATCTGATCATGGCGAAATTGGATCAATTGTATTGTTATATATCAATATACAGGGTGTCCCAAAAGTGTTGGAGCCGGAAATGGGAGAAAGGTGGGGTCATTCTGAATAACTTTTTCATTTGCAAAAATATCGTATGGGCTTCATTTTTAAATTATTAACGAAAAACACCGACCAATCAGAACGCGAGAATCACGCGCCACGCGATTCGATCGCGACCACGGCCTATTATAACTCGGGCCTACACTTCTGCCACGGAACGCGCGCGATTCTCGCGCTCTAATTGGTTCAGAATGACCTCACGTACCTCCCATTTCCGGCTCCTTCAACACATTTGGAACACCCTGTATATTAAAATTTTATTTGTTAACGCGAAACATTTCTCAAATATGATACTACCGATATAACTACGAATATAATACGAATAATAATAATATTGTTATATTCATTTAAAAAGAATGAAGGAATTTTTAAACAGTGTACTAAAAGTGTTGTAATATTGTATATTATATGGGCTTTTTGCAGTACATTTTTAGTAGACGACCGTTCTAAGATTTCCTAAGTGAAAAAGTAAAGTGTATTTCTTGTAATGGTATGTATGTGTACCAGCTACGTATGTGCTATATAGGGTGTAGTTAATTGGGAATGCGACTTACGACGTTGCTCGGAATTTCTCGAAAATAGAAGACACTGTGACCAGAATATTCTCGCGCGCACGATATCGATACTCGTAACTTTCACCTTTGGTTTCGCATAAGTTTGCTCCTACAAGTGATGTTTCCTTGATTATATCTTGTCCGATTAGATAAATTCAAGTTTCTACTTGCCCTTTCAAACGAGCTTCGAAATATACGAAAAATATAAACGCGTGGTTATGAATAGATCACGGAAGTTTGTGCATTCGTTATGTGTTATGCAAATTATGCGAGCTTGTGATACTCGAGTGTTATGTACAATTAAATTTGTACGTCCCCGAAAGTTCAGTTTTTTTAATTTTTAATTTGAACGTGTTAAAAATCATTAATTTCTATATTTTCAAAGTTTTTAAGGTGTGGAATTTTAAAGTGTCGAAATTTCTAGTTCCAAATGTCCAAATCTACAAATTTGTAAATTCTTAAATTCCCTAGTTTCTCAGATTTGTGAATTACTAAATCCCCGCATTGGTAAATTACCAAGGATCTGAATTTCCCAATTCCTTGATTTCCCGAATTATCAAATGTCCAAATCTACAAATTTGTGAATTCTTGAATTCCCTAGTTTCTCAGACTTGTGAATTACTAAATCCCCGCATTGGTAAATTTCCAAGGATCTAAATTCCCAAATTCCTTGATTTTTCGAATTATCAAATGTATAAAACACAAAATTCCACGAATTCTCAAGTTAAAAAATTTAACAAATTTTAACAAAAATTTACCCAAATTCTCACATTCCCGAATTTCCAAGTTCTGAAATTTTCAAAATCCTCAAATTTTAAATTTTCTAAATTTGCAATGTTACCAACTAAAAATGAAATTCGTAAGATCACTTCCCAGTACACCGCCATTTTCAATTTCAACTATCAACTAATTTAATATAAATGTCTAAAAACATCGATTAGTATGGTGATATTAAATATTTCGTGTAGTATATTAATTATAAAAAGGTGCTGATCTACACACGGAAAATCCTGAATTTCATTAAATAGTGTAGATTGAAAATTTGAACTTTAACCCTTTCGATCTCACCCTTATCACATTTCTCAAATAAGTTACCGCACTTCTAAATTATATTTACAATCATAAATATTTCGAAACCATAATTTTCTCCGTTACACTGAAAATATTTATTAGATCATAAATCTTCGTCGTCTTACATAATACAACGAGTCAAACTTAACCCGGCATATAAAAATCTGTAGGTGAATGTAACATTACGATGTCAGTCTCGAAAGTTTAGTTTTAATACAATAAAATACCTTCTGAGTATCATTAATATTATAAAAATGATTTGGAACAATAAATTCAATTGATATATTAGAAAACCGTCCCTCGACATCCCTTAATATAATTACATTATTACAAATATTCATATAGAGTCATATATCTGGTATATGAATATCTCAACATCGTATCGCATAAAAGAGGAATATCAAAATATTATAACATTGACAATATTGTAAAATTTTTAAAACTATTGTAAAATATTGTACAATTTTTTAAACTATTATAAAATGTTGTAAAATTTCCGTAAACTATTGTAAAATATTGTAAAATTTTGTAAACTCTTGTAAAATATTGTAAAATTTTATGAACTATTAGAAAATATTATAAAATTTTGTAAACTATTGTAAAACATTGTAACATCATAACATCTCGTAGTACAAAAAATGAGTGTTACAACATTATACCGTATAGAACATTATAAAATTGTACCTTGCACATCGGTATACTGATATTGTACATTGTGATATTACATGACAATGTCCCATAACAATGTTACACGACAATATTGCTATAAAAAAAATTTTAGATCCGCGTTAACCCTCTGCGGTCTGTAATTTCTTTTACCCTGCATCGCCTTAATTAATTTACAAAATACATCAAGAAGTGGGTTCACAATAAAATGTATTCTAAAAATGCAGGGTGCGTAACAAACATATTCTTAATTTCTTACAAGTGGCAAAGAAATATAAACGTCTTCAACCAACCTATTTATCTGAATTATTTCTATGATTCAAAAAAAAACTCCAAGTTGAGCCACGCTCGACATACGACCGCAAAGGGTTAATCCATTTGTCTGAATTATTCGAACTAACAAAAATTAACGAAAAAGAAGACGATCGAAACTTACGAAGAAGAGTTCTATCTCCGCAAGGAACATTGGCCGGCAGATCACAGAACTCCTTTTTGGGGTTGTCGTCCCTGAAGACGAGGCCGTCCTTGCACAGTTTCTCTTCCGCTTTGCCGTCCACGCAGGCGTAATAGAGATCGCACTGTTCCGGATCCGGGAAGAAGCCCTTCGCTTCCGGGCACCTAAACTGCCCTCTGCCGAGGGTGACGAGGCCGAGCAACAACAGGGTGGTGACCACGTATCGGAACATGGCCCTTCTCTCGTAGAACCTTATTCTCAAGTTAAAGAAAACGCGCCGTTGCCTCCTCTTCGTTCTTCTTCTTTATCTCGTTCTCGCGACTCGACGACAGCGCGTAGCAAACGTGGGTATATGACGTGAACGCAGACCTGAAACTGGTCCTGATTCGCTTGCTCGCCACACACCACCACTGCATCTTTCCTTGCATTTCACAACACCCAACCCCCCTTTCGCCGAAACTCCTTTCTCGCTTGCTCCGCTATCGCCGCTTTTCTTTCACGGGTACACGAGTCGCATACGTTCCCGTCTACACGATTGGGAACGAATATTGAACTTACTAAGGTTTATGGGATTTTTAGGTTTCGAAAATTTTGGGAAGTTCCGAAAGGTTTTTGATTGAAGAGTTGAGAAATTTCAGAGTTTCGGAGTTCTCAAGTGCTGAAGTTCCAATTTAACAATGCTAAATTCCAAAATCAGAGATCTCAGAATTCCACAGTTCTACAATAAAATGCTAGTCATGAAATTCCAAAATCTAAAAATTTCAAACTATGAAATCTCAAAATTCCAAAATTCCAAATACTCAAAATCCCAAAATTCCAAAATCTTTAAATCCTAGAATTCCAAAATGTCAAAATCCCAATACCCCAAAACCACAAAATCCTAAAATCCAACAATTCCAAAATGCCAAAATTCCAAAATCCCAAAATCCTAAAATCCTAAAATCCTACAACTCCAAAATGCCAAAATGTCAAAATCCCAAAACCACAAAATCCGAAAAACCTACAATTCCAAAATGTCAAAATGTCAAAATCCCAAAATCCTACAATTCCCAAATGCCAAAATCGCAAAATCCCAAAATCCCCAAACCCCAAAATCCTAAAATCCTGCAATTCCAAAACGCTAAAATCCCAAAGTACCAAAATCCTAAAATCATACAATTCCAAAATGCCAAAATCTCAAAATTCTAAAATTCCGAAATTCCAAAATTCCAAAATTCCAAAATTCCAAAATCCTTGAATTCCAAAATGCTAAAATCTCAAAATTCAAAAATTGGATTTCACAACACCCAACCCTCCTTTCTCGCTTGCTCCGCTATCGCCGCTTTTCTTTCCCGACTACACGCGTCGCATACATTCCCGTCTACACACTCTCCCAAAATGCACAATTTACAGCGCCAAATGGTGATTCATCGGGTCCGTCTTCTTAGGCTTTCACGGTAGAAATTGTATCGGGGTCCTTCCACGCCGAATCGATCACTTTTTGACCTTATAATCTGCGATTTTGTTTTTAATCGAAATATGTTATAGTCTATGTGAAATTAGGGGAGGGGGGTTTAATTCATCATTTTGCCGATTTCGAATTTTTTAAAACATTACAAGTCTTCAAAGTTTATAATAATACATACATATTTATGTATATATGTTTGTAACTTCCAACGATGTTTTCAAAACCAAAATTCATTGTCCAAATTAACCTTACTCTTTCAAGACAGAATTACGTTTCTTTACATAACACTTTTTATTTTGAAACCTCCTGTATATGTATTAATGCCGACAAGCCCGGCTTTCTGCCACAAGTTACGTCTATCTTTTTGTTCTTTTTACATTTCTCGCTAGCACGTAAGTACATTATCGATACCGATATTGCCATTCTGTCGTCGGCTTCCGGGTGTACAAACCTACCCCGCAACAACTGTTACCTGGTCACAAGGCTTATCAGTGATCCGTGTACCAAGTTATCGAATCAATTCTGGTACCAATTTGCGTAACGGAAGCGATTGGGGAAGTTACAATGAAAAATTGCAACATTTTTTTTTAGTGAAGATAAGTTATGTGAAAGACATGCTGGTTTTGTTTCGCAGTAAATTGAGTTTATTTTGGTCATCTGTTATTCGTGAAAGTAATTAGGGACGGATTTTCACTAAACCGAAAGACATAAATATTGAACTTAGTGCGTTAATGGGATTCGAAAGTTTTCAGATTGAAAAATTCAAATATTTTAGAGTTTCGAAGTTTTAAAGTGCTGAAGTTCCAGTTTGGGAATGCTAAATTTTAAAATCAGAGATCTCAAAATTCCACACTTCTAAAACGGCAAAGTCATAAAATTCCAAAATCTAAAAATTTCAAATCCTGAAATCTAAAACCCCAAAATTCCAAAGTGGTAAAATCTTAAAATTCCAAAAAGACAAATTATCAAAATCACAAAATTCTAACATTCCAAAGTTTCAATTCCATAATTGCAAAATGCCAAAATTCCAAAATTTCAAAATCCCAAATTCTCAAAGTCCCAAAGTATCAAAATCCCAAAATCCCAAAATGCTAAAATTTCAAAATTCCAACATCCCACAATCCCGAAATCCCAAAATTCTTAAATTTCAAAATCCCAAAATCCCAAAATCCCAAAATCCTAAAATCCTGAAATACCAGAATTCTAAAATCCCGAAATTCCAAAATCCCAAAATTGTATAATCTCAAAATTCCAAAATCCCAGAATTCTAAAATCTCAAAATCATAAAATTTCCTAACCCCAAAATCCCAAAATTCCAACATCCAAAAATCCCAGAATCCAAAGTTACCGAAGTTCCTTCCAACCCACCATTACAGATATAAATCATTTCATAATTGTCCAGACATACAGTATCATTAATTAAAATTTTCAAATATGTCCCGTACGATTTCACAAGTATTTGTGAAATTGTATTTGCGCAACACCATGAAAGTGTTTGTGAACGTTAATACGGTTACTTCTCCGCACACCCGTTCCCTTCCGGGTATATAATATAGCATTTAATATTCTCGTTCGGCATTTAACTTTCTTTAATCTTTCGATAACTCTTCCAAAGGCTTTACATGATCAATGAGCACATTAAAGTGCAGATCTTCTCTGTAGAAAATGGCAAACAGGATGAACTGGTCGCACGCACTCGCCAGGGCATCCACATTTTAACGTACACTATACCTAACATACAACAAAACATTTTCGAAGTCTATATGTAACAAAATTTACGCAGATACATGTCTACTTTCAAAAATAAACTACTTTAATGCGTATTTTATGTTTCGTAAAATCAATTTTCGAAACTACTTCAGAACGTTTCTTGTGTTTCTCTTTAACGCTGTTGTATTTCAATTTTGCATTGAAATTTACATTTATAAGTGAAAGAATTAGGATAAACAGAAAGAATTTTGAAAACCTTATTCCTCGGTTCAATTTTAGAATTTATATTTTCGTACAAATTGTCTGGAAACAATACCGCTGGCGGCATCTACTGGTCGGAAATGGTACTATGAAAATACAAAATTGCATTTTTTCGTAAAACGAGAAATTTTTTCGTTTCTCTGACGCTTCCAAATTGTTTTACGAGCTAAATAAAGTCAAAAAAATCTATTTGACTTTATTAAGCTAACTAACAAAAATAATAATTTGACAATAATAAAATAATTTACCTATTGTAGGTATGTATGTAAGTTATTGCAGATGGTAAAAACTTGTTTTCTTTGGCTGCCATTTTCCCCAGGAGAGATAGATTTGCACTTGTGTTTACGTTGTACACAAATGTCAATTTTACAATCATTTTTTAACGAAGATTAATCATTTACGTAAAATGGAGATTCTGGAATTGAAAGATGTAAAAGCTGTTGCAGACATAATTCATCCTTATCCGGATAGAGTAAAAACTGAAACAACACCACTTGTAATTGATAATGGTTAGAGAAGTGTACTAATTTCTTTGATTTATGCATTTATAATGTAATTAACGAATGTTTTACATTAGGATCATATAACTGTAGAGTTGGATGGGCAACAGAGAAAGAACCTCAGTTAATATTTAAAAATCTTATTGCTAAGCCAAGAAAAGAACGCGGTAAGAAGGATGGAGAGCCTCAGGTTGGAAATGATATAGCAAACATTGAAGCTGTACGATTCCAATTGAAAACACAGTTTGATCGCAATGTTGTTACACACTTTGAAGCTCAGGAACAAATATTTGATTACACATTCGCTCACATGGGAATAGACACAGAAGGCTCAATAAATCATCCAATTATTTTAACTGAAGCGTTTCTGAACCCCAATTATTCCAGAAATTGTAAGATTCATTTTATATTGTACTCTACTACAGTTTGAGATTTATTTACTAATTGTATTGTTTTTAGTGATGGCAGAACTTTTATTCGAATGTTATAATGTACCAGCAATCGCGTATGGAGTAGATTGTTTATTTTCATATCAACACAATAATGGTCCACCAGATGGTTTAATAATTAGTATTGGATACCATACTACCCATATAATACCTGTATTAGATGGTAAAGCAGATCCTGTTAATTCAAGAAGAATAAATGTTGGTGGATATCATATTACATCTTACATGCATAGACTACTTCAGCTTAAATATCCAGTGCATGTAAATGCTATAACACCTAGTCGAGCAGAGGTTTGTACATGGCCCATCTGTCGTCTCTCTTATACTTGTTATATGTCCACATATTTGTCTTCTTATATTTCAGGAATTAATTCATGAACATTCAATGATAGCTTTAAATTATCAAGAAGAAATTTCTAAGTGGGCAGATCCAGATCATTACGACACAAATGTATTAAGGGTACAGTTACCTTACATTGCTCCTGCAAATGCTCCTGGTCTGACGGTAGAACAACAGAAAGAGAGAAAACGCGAGTTAGCGAGAAGATTAATGGAAATAAATGCAAGGAAAAGAGAAGAAAGAGTTAGTAGTGGTTTTATAAATAAAAAAAATTAATTTCATTCGTGTTAAAGTCTTCAAGTAATTATTACTTATAGTTAGCAGAAGATGAAGAGCAGCTGAATCAGTTGTTAGCTGTCCAAGATCTATTAGAGGAAGGTGAAACGGACGAATTCGATCAAGCATTAAAAACTTATTCTCTAGCGAATGAAGCGGATTTGATTAAAATGATTAATAACTTGCAAGCAAAAGTAGAAAGAACCAGGCAAAAAATAGTAGCGGCTAATTCGCAAGAGGAAAATATCACGATAGAAGAACAGAAACCAAAAATCAAATCAAGTTTACAACCAAAAGATCAACAAGACTTTGATGAGTGGATAGCGGGTGTAAGGAAGAAAAGGTAATCCAATTTTTATTATTATCTTTACTGTAACACAGAAACGCAATTTTTGACACATGTTAGGCAGGAAATATTAGAAAAACGAATGGCGAAGAGGCAGCGTAGACAAGATATGGCAAAACGTAGAACAGCAGCTGCACAGGAAAGAATGCGTATAATAAGCCAGTTAGCACGAAAAGAGAAACGTGATGATGATTTTGGTATGAGGGATGAAGACTGGGATGTTTATAAAGTTATAAATAGGGTTCGTATATACTTTTATTCATTTTGATCTTAAATTTTTAACTTTCATTCGGATAGGTAGTTTCTTGCGATTAATTGAAAGGAAAAGAAGCGTTAATTTACATATTTTTATACAGGAAGGTGGAGACTCCGATTCAGAGCTAGAACAAGAGAAGCTGCTGGAGCTGGAAGACGTGTTACGCCACCATGATCCAGAATTCGACGGAGCTGGATCAAACGTTCCCATAGTTCCCGGAGAGACTCATCAGTTACATGTCGGTGTGGAATGTCTAAGAGCTCCAGAAATATTGTTCCAGCCGTCCATGATCGGTTCCGTGGAAGCAGGCATCGCTGAAACAATAGAGTTCGTGTTGAAACTATATACGCCGGAACTGCAGTCGCGTCTCGTAGGAAACATATTCCTCACCGGTGGGCCGACAAAATTTCCCGGTTTATTGGAGAGGCTGAATCGCGAGCTACGTGAAATCAGGCCGTTCGGTTCCAATTTTCAAATAAACATCGCCAAGAACTCCTGTATAGACGCGTGGTACGGTGCTAGAGACTTTGGCTTGAACGGAAACCTCCCGGAATATTTAGTAAGCAAGAAAGAATACGAAGAGAGAGGCGGTGAATATTTTAAAGAACATTTAACAAGTAATACTTACACTCGATCTCCTGATCCGTTGCCCACGGTGCAAGCTCCGGTGACGTCGGAACAGGTCGTTGTCGAGGATGCCGTCGTTGACGTTGAAATGGAATGAGAAACAAACATTTCACATGTAATCCTGTTATAAAATAAATTGTACAAAATACGAGGAACGAGTTATCGATATCTTCATCTTTCAGAAGTATTAAAGGAAGTATGACCAAGTGGAAATCGAATTATCAAGGCAGAAACAATTTCTTTTTTTTTATGGATATCTACTTTATTACACAAGTGTTTTCGTTTGTTCATTCAATTACGAACAAACTACATTGTAGTCTGTTTGCTGATCACAATGTACAGTTCCCAAATCATCGCATCTCATCGTTCGGGGATAATTATGCGGGTGTACATTTTGCTTCTCCTTTTTATCGTTAATTTCTTTTATTATTTTCCTTATTCGTCGTGAACATTCGACGTTCGCTTGTTGGACATTCCTCGGACAAGCAAAAAAAAAAATCAGAAAGTGAGATCCTCTCGACTCAGAGCTGTAGGATTTGCCACAGCGACCTCCAGTTAATTCTCCTACGTTCCCCGTGGCTTAAGTTAACATCACAATACAGTAAATATACTGAAAAAATTAGTACGAAGCCCTACAGGCAGACGGTACGTATTACAGCTAATTATAAATGATCATTGCGTGTATTCGCCTAATAAAGGAACATACTGTACGGAAGCTCGTACGTTTCGAGCCGTTTCTTTCGCATGTCGCAGCGTACAATGAAAAATAGAACGGTTTATTTTAACAAAATGAAAGAATTAATCACGTAAATTCTTGAAGATCACAAGCGCACAGCGTTTGTTACGTTATTATATCGTTAAAGCACTCGACGACACTCCTTACATTTACCTTCACGCTCCCTTCTTTTACCTCCTTTATCACATGCGGTTATATTAGGGGTATGCAAAACATTCCATCGCAGTTAAAGCTACTTTCTTCGTTAACCTATTAACGTCCACCGTATTCATCCGAGTACATTTCATTTTATTTTACTTTGTACCTGATGCAAGTGTATACCGCTTTTTGCATACAGAAAAGAAAGTTTATGTTTTATACTTAATTTTTATGGCGTTATTTTGTTCGCTTAATTTGATTGCGCGTTTTCGTTTTTTTTTTGGGCGTTGATGGGTTAACTCGGACTCGGTTGTATAATATTACTTACTTCGAGGAGACAGCAATCTCTTATTATCGTTGAATCGATCATGTTAATATTTTTATGGCTAGTAGAATATTTTCAATAAAAAATATCACGTTACAAATTTCACTACAATATATTCATAACTGATGGAAGTTTTTGTATATCCCTAATTAATAAAATTACGAAACATCGGGTTAGTGCGAAAGGTTTATCACATATTTTAATTTAACCTGGAGTTACAAATTCGAGACATTATAAAGCAAAATAGTTGCTGTCTACTTTGGTACGCCATTTTTAATCAATAATTTCTTTTTGACATATCTCTTATAGGAGTCATTTCGAAAAGCTTAAACTTGAAAATTAACTATTCATATGCTTAATAATTAACGTTTCGATTTTCTATAAACTATAAATTAATTCTGAACCTTTCGCACCGATCTAATACACGTTCAATATTGCATTATACAGGATGCGACAAAATTGGTGGTCCAGCTAAAAAAAAATTTGATGCAAAAATAAATTAAAATAGGTACTAAATAATTAATACAATACTCAGCTATTATGAATAGTACGAACCAATTTTGTCGGAGCAATAAAAATAATTAGGTTTCAATTATTTGTCCCATAATTTCTTATAGGTCATATAATTTTATGGTTGTAAAATGTATTATTATTTTTTTTACGGCAATTTATGATTAACCATTATTAAATTTTTGATCTACTTTTATAAAAATAAGGATGTTCAAATGGAATAAATTTATTCCATATTTTATGGGCGGTCAGGTCTACCATAACCGCTGTGTAGTAACATTTATTTAATGTCTCATCCTGTATAATACAATACAAGTCGAAAGAATCTATGAATCCTTAGTATCCATTTGTGGTTACGATTCGAGTCGAATTACATCCTACTATATCGCATCGAATAAAAAACAAAAGTTTGTTTAATCGTAACATTCTTAAAACGCATGTATACGAATCGAAGCTCATTACAAAATATAATTTAAAAATCTAATATCGACAACAATATCAAAACGATACGTAACCTTGTGTTGGTGTTTGTTCAACTTGTAATGAGCCCGCAACGTTAAAACGGGAACGTATGTGTCCCTCTAATAAAAATCGCAAAAATTGTAATTCGATTTGTCGAACCTATTATTATAGCCGATCTATACGTTTCACGCGACACACAGCGGATTCTTAATTTAAATAATATCCTTTGTAACTATCACAGGCTGAGGTCGCTGCAGCTTTGACGATTTTCGTTTCAACGTAACAAGTAATTCACACCTCCGTGCGATCGAAAATTATAGAGAAAACGCTTCGCTCTTATTGGCGTAACTAGGATTGTAGGTCGTCATGCGTTATATGGCCACGTGTTGTATGGCACGCGTTACATTGCCACGCGTTGAATTATCACGAGATAAATCGACACGTGATGAATTACCACGCGTTCAATTATCGCGCGTTGAGTTACTACTTGTTGAATTACCACGCGTGGAATTACAACACATTGAATTACCACGTGTGGAATTACAACGCATTGAATTAGCACGCGTGGAATTACAACGTATTGAATAACCACGCGTGGAATTACAACGTATTGAATTACGACGCGTGGAATTATCACGCATGGAATTACAACGCATTGGATTACCACGCGTGGAATTACGACGCGTGGAATTCTTACTTATAGAATTACCATGTGCTGAATTCGTGCCTGTGAAATTATTATGCGTAGAATTATCGCGCATTGAATTCCAACGTGCCGAATTACCACGCGTTAAATTACTACGTGTTGAATCACCACATGTCTGACTACTTCGCGTTGAGTTACCTCTCGTTATATCGCCATATATTGAATATTGCATCCTCCTGTCTAGAAGGAGCCATATTGGATTCTGGGAAGTAACAAATTGACCCCGATGGATAGCCTACTTACGCCAATGTCTTTCTCATGTACTTTCCCCCATTTCTTTCTCCGATAATTATAACAATAAAACTGAGGTAGAATCCACCTCGATTGAAAATAAAATTTGACGAATTGTATCCAATCTGTTCATGCTTCGAGCGAGGATCTAACTTTCGCTAATTAAAATTACGCGCGTTCCCTTCATTTGTTCCTCTAACATCTTATCATAGTAATGATCATAACGATACTAATAATTATTACAATAATCGTAATCATAATAGTAATAATAATAATAATTACAATGATCTACATTAAAATAATAACAATAATGACAGTATTTGAAAATAATCATTAATACAACAGCGATTAATGTTCTGCAATTTAATGGCTTTTTTTTTTAATGTATTTATATATATATAATATATATATATATTTATTTGTTTATTTATATATTTATATATTTATATAGTCGCATGGTGGGGCAGAGGGTGACAGCTATGTACAGTACATACTTGCCTCAGTTGTACCATCGTTACGCGATTATCCTATACTCCCGTTATTGATCATAATGCAAATAATAAACAACGATAAACAATCAGAATCGTAATCATAGTTATCGTGATCGTTTCCCTTTATTTTTGTTCATTAAAATACCTTACTTTATACCTTCGTGTGGTAATCGATTTTTCTTCTTTTGCGATAAGAGCCTAGGTATGCAGTATGTACGTAAAGAGGATGTGTTTAACCAGGATATGTCGGTGAAAACTATTGTGTTATCAAGCGTCAACTCTTTTCATCTTTATATCTTTATGTATATATATATATAATATATAATATATTTATATATAGAATTATACGCTATCGTTTTTATCGCTTTTCGTTCTTTCAAAACTACTATTACAAAAGTGCGTACTCTCGTCTCTTATGTTATTTAGAGGTACATATACATGTATCGGTGTGACCTATCTACTTGTTCATTGTCCTTTATGTTAGATCGGTAGATCGAAATTATTCTCGCCGGTTAAAACAGAACACGACGAAATTGGTGCTGTTAACCGTTTGCGGCCCCAAATTACCTCTTTGCCATTTAGTTCCATACGATTCGACTGACTGTGAATCTTTCCACTCTCAAAAATATCAAGAAAGAATAGCTACGTTAGATCAGGTATAAGGTTGAGGAAGACTTCCCAGAGAAAATGCACATGCTGCGAGAGAAGATCGTAAGGACTATAGATTGCAAGTTTGGGAATTTTTATTCGACAAATTCGAGTTTGGCCGAATAGTTCGTTTGAATAGTTCATGCCGTAGAATCTCGGCAATTTGGAATTTAGAAATTTTGGAAATTTCGGAAATGTGAAAGATAGGAAATTTTGGAAATTCAGGGACCTGAGAGTTTTGTCCATTGGAAGTTTGGGGATTTCATGATATGGAATTGTGGAAATTTGGGGATTTGTAAAATTTGGAGATTTGGGAATTTCGGAATTTGAGAATCTGGGAACATAGGAAGTTGGGATTTTTTCAATTTGGGAGTTGAAAATTTGGGGATTTGGAGATTTGGGGATTTGGGAATTTGGGGATTTGGAAGTTGGGGTATTTGAGAAATTTGGAACTTGGGAATTTAGGGTTTTGAGAACTTGAGGATTTGAGGATTTGAGAATTTGGAAATTTGGAAATTTGGGAATTTGGGAATTTGGGAATTTGGGAATTTGGGAATTAGGGAATTTGAGAATTTGAGAATTTAGGAATCGAAAAATCCGTAAAACTGTATTTTGGGAATTTGGGAATTTGGGAATTAGGGAATTTAAGAATTTGAGAATTTAGGAATCGAAAAATCCGTGAAACTGTAAAAATGAAGGAATTCGGAGACACGAAACTCGAAAATTGCAAAAATTCGAAAACTTTCAACATTAAAAGTCCCTAGCCTCCCTATCTCGACCATGTTCTACCAACATTATTTTCTCTCCTCAAATCAGCATTTTCTTCAAAAACAGTCTACCTGTACTCAAAAATCCCCAATACCTTCTCCACGTCGCCATTTTCCCTAGCCGAAGTCTAAAATATTCTCGACTATATATACAATCATGATATTACAATAGTCCAATATATTTATAAATATATCAGACGCAAGATTAGTTGGAACGAAATGCAACGTTATTCAAACATGATATAGGACTGCAAAAGATTAGAATCAGTGGTCGAATGATTTTTCTCCGTGAAAACGAAAAAAAAAAAAAAAAACTAGGAAATGATATCGCGGAATCGAGTCTTTTCCGAATCCTCGTACTCGAGGAAAACCACTTTAAACACGAATAGAGAGCATGCTGGCATTTGGATTTAGGTTTCGCGTGCGTACGATGTATGCAAGGTCGTGGGTCGGTTTTGTTCGAGAGGATATAATTTGATACTCGAGTTCCCAGCTTTTTACCTTTCCTTCAATAATTTTTACCCTTCTTCGTGATAAATACATAATATTACGTGATTGTATTGTGACAGTAATATTATACAAACATCGTTTCTTCTTTTTGGACAAAAATGTCGAGGAGCAACGTTGATTATATCGTGTATCAATTCTCTCTTGTGAATGCCTTTGTAGTTATTGATAAAATGGTACAATTTTCTGTACTCGATTCACGGAAACCAATTTCGTTGGAAATATGCAAAAGTTTTAGCTGATTCGAGCTTCGATATACGTAATATGCGAACTTTTTTATCACTGGTCGTTTTATCATGTACGTATCGAGGATAAAGTACAATTACGGTAAAAATTATGTGATATAATCTTTTACGATCTTCTTTTGATTACGTTTTAAAAGAGTGTTATGTGATCACATGAATGTGTGATTCGTTGAATTAAAAAAGAATAATTTTGATCAATTTATATTAACCTGCTCCTCGTTAGCATTTATTATGTTAACTTCGGTGTATTATATTCAATGTATTTTGAAACCATTATAATAGTTCTTTTCACTGACTCTTTATTCCGTATTAATAATAAAAGAAATTTATTATTGACTTCGTAAATTTCGTATGAACAAAAGCAACAAAAATGCTCGAACCTCCAAACATAATTTCAAAAATAGCTCGTCAACTGTAATTGTTTGATTGTATGTTGAGAGAAGAAGACTAAAACCTTTGCATACACCTAAAAGTTCAATAACTCCAGTGCGAAATTAATTAACTAATTAATTCCATCGAGGAATGAAATTTCTCGAAGTTGTTCAGAATATTTGATCGAACAGCTTCAATAATTCGTAGCTGCGCCGAATTCCTATCGCTCACTCGAACAGCGTATTTTCTCAAAAAACGAGGTTTCAGAAATTTAATAGAAGACCATGTTGTACGATAACCTAATTATTTTCACCCGAGAAAAATTACCCTGCAACCAATCGCAGCACAATTTTCGCTGCTTTCTGTATGCTTTCGAGATCCTAAGTGGATAATTCGCGTGTTTCAATCGTCCACACGCACACATCTATGCACACATACGCACATATTCGTACACAAGATCATTCATATGGACACTTCCATAAAGACTCACACACATGCGTGCATGTACAACATTTACACAGCGCGTATTTCGTGGGTCTACTACAGTGACGGGCAAATCAAGTGCCCACTGAAAAGCTCAAGGGCAACGACGAGCACGATGGATGATGCATGATGAATCTGGACATTTCAATTTTAGAGATTTTGGGCATTGGCAAATTTGGGGTATTGAGAAGTGGAAGATTTAGGAGTTTGGGGTTTTGACAATTGAAAAATGGTAGATTTAGGGATTTGGGGGTTTAGAAATTTGGAGATTTTTGAGATTTGGGGGTTTGAGGATTTAGAAAAATGGAGATTGACAAATTTAAGGATTTGGGGATTTAGAAGTTTGGAGATTTTGGAGATTTGTGGGGTTGGGGGATTTAGGGAAATGGAAATTGAAAAATTTGGGGATTTGGAGATTTAGAGATTTAGAGATTTTAAGATTTTGGAGATTTTGGACATTTTGGAGATTTGAGGATTTAGGGAAATGGAGATTGAAAAATTTAGAGACTCGGGGGTTTGGAATTTTAGAAATGTGATGTTTTGGGGATTTGAGAATTTGGAGATTTGAGGATTCGCAGACGTCAAGATTTGAGATTTGAGAATTTGGGGATTTAAGGGTTTGGAGTTTTGAGGACTTAGTGAAATAGGAATTGGAAAATATATGGATCTCAAGATTTGGAGATTTTTTGATTTAGAGATTTGAGGATTTGGAGGCTTGAAAATTTGGGAATTCAAGATTTTGGGTGTTTGAAAATTAAAGATGGGGAAATTACAAATGTTACAATTTGGAATTACGGTATTCCTAAAAACCGACTATAGGTATGTGGAAATTTAGAAATCTATGAGATTGCCTTCTACGAAAATCTAAAAAATTCCCTAAACAGGTACTTCGGAATTTTTGGAAATTGGACCTTGAGGATATGTAAATTTAAAATCTATTCAAACTTGAGGTCTATGCATTTGGAAATTGTGGACAATTGAAAAGTCGCGATTCAAAGATTTAGAAACAGAATTTTCATTTTTCCAAATTAGAATGACTGCCCAACAACCCCCGTGCATTGTTTGCCCGCCCATGCGCCCTTGAGACTGCAATTGCCCATCACTGTTCTATCATATACATACATGTATACATATTTATAATATGTATAATACATATTTACGGTACTTTCTACGCATCGACGGTATGTATAATTAGGTATGTCCTGTATCTTTAATATCTTATCAGAATCTCTACGAACGAAACGAATCATCTTTCTTTCATTAACATCCTCATCACATTCTCTCTCTCTTTCATACTCTCTCTAAAAATCATGTATCTACGTATGATCTTGCTCTTCGACATAAAACAACCCATCGGTCTGTTCTTTTCGTGTGTTAAAAAAAAAAAAGTGTTCATCGACACGCAATTCAGAACTTGCTTCTTTTTTTTTTATTTATTTAACCATTTGATTTATTCTTTCTTTTATTTGCTCCTTAATCAAAGCTTTTAGGCACCGTTCGAGACTCGACCTGAGGAAAAATATTAGCAATAAAAAATCTTACGCTTGTACTTATGGCCTAAACGATCATTCGAGCCCATTTTCTTTCTTTTATTTTTTCGAATTAACGTCCCGTTTTGCGGTTGATCGGTCTGCTCGCTCGTGTACGTGTACTCTTCGTGTCTGACAAATTGGCAGTCGAAAACAACTGGAATTCTGTTGAATATGTTAACTCGATGTGCCAAGGATCAGTTTGTGAACTATCAAATTAACTCTTAGCGTCGCTGATAACGATGCTACTTATACTACTTATTAATGAAGTCATTAATAAATGTTACGTAATATTACGTTCAATTAATTTCCAATATTGAGGCAATATCAAAAGCACAATCGTGTCCAACATATTTACTTGTACCAGAAACCATCCGAATTACAGCCCATTAAATTAGCACACGCAGAATTACAACGCATTGTATTTCTACGTGTTGAATTACCACACGTGGATTTACGACGCACTGAATTACCACGCGTGGATTTACGACGCACTGAGTTATCACGCGTGGAATTACCACTCGTGGAATTACCACTCGTGGAATTACAACGCATTGAATTACCACGCGTGGAATTACGACGCATTGAACTACCACGCGTTGAATTGCCGCGCATTGAATTCCACCACGCGTCGAATTACCGCGCGTAGAATTACCAAGCGTTAAACAGATATGTGTCGAATTACCACGCATTGAATTTCTATGTGTTGAATTACCAAGCGTGAAATTACAACGCATGGAATTACCGCGCGTGGAATTACAACGCGTTGAATTACCACGCGTGGAATTACGACACATTGAACTACCACGTTGAATTGCCGCGCATTGAATTCCACCACGCGTCGAATTACCGCGCGTAGAATTACCAAGCGTTAAACAGATATGTGTCGAATTACCACGCATTGAATTTCTATGTGTTGAATTACCAAGCGTGAAATTACAACGCATGGAATTACCGCGCGTGGAATTACAACGCGTTGAATTACCACGCGTGGAATTACGACACATTGAACTACCACGTTGAATTGCCGCGCATTGAATTCCACCACGCGTCGAATTATCGCGCGTAGAATTACCAAGCGTTAAACAGATATGTGTCGAATTACCACGCATTGAATTTCTACGTGCTGAATTACCGCGCGTGGAATTACAACGCATGGAATTACCGCGCGTGGAATTACAACGTATTGAGTTTCCACGCGTGGAATTATAACGTATTGAATTACCACGCGTTGAATTGCCGCGCATTGAATTCCACCACGCGTCGAATTATCGCGCGTAGAATTACCAAGCGTTAAACAGATATGTGTCGAATTACCACGCATTGAATTTCTACGTGCTGAATTACCGCGCGTGGAATTACAACGCATGGAATTACCGCGCGTGGAATTACAACGTATTGAGTTTCCACGCGTGGAATTATAACGTATTGAATTACCACGTGTAGAATTACAACGCATCGAATTATCACGCGTAGAATTACTATGCGTTAAACTGCTACGTGCCGAATCACCACGCATTGAATTACTATGCGTAGAATTACCACGTGTTGAATTACCACGCATAGAATTCCTGCGTACAGAACTACCACGCGTTAAATTACTACATCAAAAGTACCATCGCGTCCAACGTATTTTCGTGCACCAAAAGCCTTCCGACTCTGGTGTCAATTTTTTGTCTAATTAGCTCCCGTGCCAACTTGTCAGACGCACACGGTAATTTCGTGTATGTACGCGCGTGTACGAGTTCAACAAGAAAGCCGTATTTGTTAAACGAAAAATTCTCACTCGAACGAAAACGTTGGGAATAAGTTTTGAGACCGGGGAAGACGTTCGGAACGGAGATCTCTGAAGACGAAACGCGTAAGTGAGAAGTATCGAAACTTCCGGTATCGCGTAGAAAAATATCGACGCGTGCTCATACGAACAAATACGTTCGCGGCACTGCGATTTTTACACACAGAGAGAGATTTTTGTCACGGTTTCTTCTCTCTCTTTCGCTTATTTATACATCTTAGCAGCGTTGTTCTTCTTCTCGATAGATTCGCGTTTAATTGGTTCGTACGTAATAATGGCATCAAGGTGTAGTATACTATATTTATTACTTTTTAGTGGCTGTTTGATTTCGTGGATCTCGCTGCTCGTTTCGCGAACGACCCCTTGACGCGAGATGCGAAAACTTGCAATATTATGCATTCAATTAGCTAAGTAGATTATTCTACTTTTCTACTAAAAAGACGGACTTTTACTTATCGAACGATAAATGACTGAATGAATGATAAATTCGTATCAACGAAAATTTAAATCGATTTTGTTATTCAATTACTTAAAAAATGAACCCAATTGTTTCTTATTTTAAAAATTTCATTTTTCATGAAATTTTGTCTCATTTTATTTAAAAAATAGTCGAGACGTTATTTAAAAATAATTGAATTAAATACAAATTAAATTAAATAATTTCTAATTAAGTTCAGTAAAAGACATACTTAACGATGTAGGTCAAAAATGAAATTGCTGATCGTTAAAATTTTTACTAAATATAACACGAGACCAAAGATGCACCTGTATTTAATTTTTCTTTAACCGGATTACAGATAAAAATTAATCGGTGGTTTATTAATAAATTTTTAGTAAACAACCGATAATACTGAAAAAGCTTCATAGGCTGCAGCAAATAGTTAATCTACACGTACATGTATTACATGTATTAATAGACACGACTATTTCCAAATATCGTACACCACTCAAAGCGATAATTTCAATTTAGCGTCTCTCGCTATGTTTTCTTCATTACACAATTTTCTTTCGTATCAAATTAATTCCTTTAAATTTTTCTTACGTATTGATTTCAATTTGGCGTTTCTCAATATGTTTTCTTCGTCACACAATTTTCTTTTGAATAAAATCAATTTCAAAAAATTTGTCTTTCGTATTGATTTGAATTTATCGTCTCACAGTATGTTTTCTTCGTCACACAATTTTCTTTTGAATAAAATCAATTTTAAAAAATTTGTCTTTCGTATTGATTTCAATTTAGCGTCCCCTAAGTATGTTTTCTTCGTCACGCATTTTCTTTCATATTGCACTAATTTTTAAAAATTTGTCTTCCGTATTGATTTCAATATAGCGTCCCTCAGTATGTTTTCTTCGTCACACAATTTTCTTTTGAATAAAATCAATTTTAAAAAATTTGTCTTTCGTATTGAATTCAATATAGTGTCTCTCAGTATGTTTTCTTCGTCACACAATTTTCTTTCGTATTGCACTAATTTTAAAAAATTTGTCTTCCGTATTGATTTCAATTTAGCGTTCCTAAGTATTTATGTTTCCTTCGTCGCATATTTTCTTTCGAATGGAAGCAACCATATTACGTTTTCGCGTCAAGAGGGTTATCCGGAAATTCCGATTGGTTCGAACGGGAAGCAGCGAAATCGGTGGAAGTATCGCGTGTTCACTATAGTCTAGGTCGCATTGCGCCGCTTCGACGACAATCGATCATCGACGGGTAAAAAAAGAACCGTCCTCGGAAAGGTCGAAATTACCATCGAAACGGACACGGTTTCTTTCCGCGGGAACGAAACGGATCTGTTGCGTGTTTCTGTTATTGCTGGTTACCATTTTTTAACCCTGCTCCCCTGATAAAACACGACAGGAGGTTCACGAACAGGAGCTCGAACCGACAAGACGAGATTTCATAACGCGATTATGGTTTACGCGATCGCTTGTTTCGCTATAAAACGTTTGTTTGCGAGAAAACGTCGCTGCGGATCGGTGGCGGGCAAATCGCGTGCCCGTTGAAGAATTTGCGGGCACAGCTGCGGGCAGTGGTGACGGTGGTTACGCGGAGATTTCAAGTTTTCAAATTTGAAAGTTTAGAAATATAGGGAGTTGAGTTGGTGGGAGGCATTTGGTCATTCAAAGAATTAAAGTTTGAGAATTTTTTAAATTTCGGGATTTTAGAGAATTGAGAAATGTGAAAATTTGCGGATTTGAACATTTTTGATTTGGGTAAGTCGAAAGATTTAGGTGATTTAAGGAATTTAACAAGTTTCAAGATTTGAAATTTTGAGTATGAGGAAATTTGGAAATTTGAAACTTGAATATGTAAAAATGTGGAATTTGCAAATGAGAAATTTGGAAATACGTCAATTCAGAAATGGTGAAATTTAGAAATTTAGAAATTTAGAAATTTAGAATTTGGAAGTTAGAAAATTTGGAAATTAGTCAATTTCGAAGATTGAAAATATGGAAATTTGGACTTTGGAAATGTGGAATTGGGAAATGTGGAAATTGGAAATGAGGAAATTGGAAATGTAAAATTTGGAAATGTGGATATTGAAAGTGTGGAAATTGAAAGCGTGGAAAGTGGAAATGTGAAAATTGAAAATATGGAAATTAGAAGTGTGGAAATTTAGAAATTTGGAATTTGGAATTTGAAAACGTGAACTTTAGTGAATGTAGCAATATGGAAATTCGAAGATTCAGAATGTAAAGAATTTGAGAGTTTTAAAAAATGTAGGAAATTTGAGAATTTGTAACATGATAGATTCAGAGATTTGGAAAATGATCAATTTGAAAAATTGATTACCCCTCGGTACCCACAAGTGCACCTCACCTTAGGGTCCCTGCGCCCACAATGAACGTTACCCACAATGTTACCCTCAATATGACCCACCACCAACGTATCCGAGGACGAACAATCGCTGTCACAGTACGAAAGTAAAAAGCCAGTGCTAGAAGTGCGTGTCTTTATTACCTAAATATTTCGGGTGTCGAATCCCGACGACGACACGGTGTTGTTCCGCGACTTCTACGACAAAATCCTACGCTATATGTATTTTTTTTTATCATTTTCATGATTTTTTTTTTGTTATAGTTGCCTTTTTTTCTTGTCCCTTCGTTACGCAGGCCTCTATAAGACTTACGGTAGCACGGTAAACCTCTATAAAAAATAATAGCTATCCTACGTAAACGTATTACAAAAATAAATGGCATTGTACTCTGCTAAAGAAGCAAAATGGTACAGGCGCAATGTCGAACGACGCGAGCATCGTTTGTAATCTTTCAAAACTCGTATTGTTCGAGGCTCGTTTTTCTTTTCTTTTTTTTTCGTTTTTCTTTCCCCTCTCTTTTATCCCTGCCTCCATCTTTTCTCCTCTTTTCCTTGTTAATCGCCCGTCTCTTTCGCAGCCTCCGCGTTACCCTCATCATCGCTCACTCTTTTTTTTCCCCCTTTCCCTATCTCTCCTTTTCGTCGGTTAACTATCCCCCGTAATGAACCGAGATTGATTTCGCTCTTATTAAATTCGTATACCACCCAGACCCTCGTCACGTGCCACCTTTTTTTCACCCTCGACTCTTCGCTGATTAACCCGGCCCTATCGGTTCCTGGCCTCATCCCCCTCGCTAAGGTCGATTTAATTACACTTTGCGAACAGTTCGTACCAGGAGACGAGCGAAACTGTTAAACTGCGCGAAATGGAGTGTATCAAGAAGTGTCCTACACCCGATCAGATAGGTGGCGTGAAGAAGCAACCGGTCGAAGGCTTGAAAGGGTTGAAATCGAACAGGAACTGCTTCGAGAACGACGCCGGAAGGCCCAGCGCGAAATTCTGCTGCTCTTTCGTCAACGTATACACGAGGTGTCTCGATGAACTGCGTTACCCCCGATTTGGGCATTTGGAAATTGCGGAAATTTTAGAAATTCGAGCACGAAGATATTTAGAAGTTTAAAATTTGAAAATTTGAGAGTTCGGGAGTTTGGGAATTTGAAGATTCCAGAATTTAGGGGTTTATGAATTTGGTCGTGTGGAAAGTGAGAAATGAGGAAATTTGAGGATTTGAAAATTCGTTGATGTATAAATATAGGAATTTTGAAATTTGAGAGCAAGGAAGTTCTGGGATCTGAGGACTCGATTATGTGGAAATTTGAGCATTTGAGAATTTTGAAATTTTGAAATTTAGAGATTTAGGAATTTGAGAATGTGGAAATTTAGGAGTTTTTATAGCAAGAAAGTTTTGGGATCTGAGAACTCGATTATGTGGAAATTTGGGAATTTGAATGTTTTGAGGTTTTGAAATTTAGGGCTTTAGGAATTCGAGAATGTGGAAATTTGAGAATTTTAAAATTGGGTCATTTGAGAACTTAGGAATTTGCAAATTGAGAAATTTGAGAATGTGGTAATTGGAAAATTTTGTAATTGGCAAATTTAAGAACCCTGGAACTTGAAAATTGAAGAATCTGAAAATCCAAAAATCGGAAATTTGAGAATTTAAAAACTTGGGAATTTAGAAATGTACTTGATAAGTTTGAGAACTTCGAAATTTGTAAATTTGTGAATGATTCCACATTCCAAAAATTAAACGAGACACCTCATATGCATTCGTCAGAAACTGTAATTTAAAGACAGAATAACGCGTTTATTCCTACCTAACGACGATTGTATCAGTAATTATCATTTTGATTTGTTACTAAGGGTATAAAAATGTCCCTACGTATATTGCATATATTTGGAAAAATGACTTTTATCAGTTGCCACGAGAGAGATTTTACGTTAGATAATATGTGATGTAAAAATCGTAAGTTATCCTCGGTCACGTGGAGAACTTAGCTGCGTTTCATTTCACGCTTTAAGAATCAACCCTTATCCGGTCACAATGGGTTTAGTGTAGCGCGTCCAGTTTATGTAACGTGTCTGGTCCGAATAGAACCCAGTATACACTTTTGGTAGAAAGTTTTGAGTATTTCTGAAAATGTATCTTTAAAATAAAATATACTGTGCATCAAAATTGATTTACGTATATTTCGAGAAACTTTAAGGAAGGGTTAATGTAACGCGTTGAACGTCGTGGGATTCACTGATCGTCAGCACCATAAACTTATAATAACATCTTTCAAACATTATATAATTATTCCATTCAACAACTAAATTATTCACTCGGCTTAATTCAATATCTGATGGAACGAAAAATTCTCAGAAAGATCTCAGAATGTAGAGGACTCGTGGAACAATGTAATTAGAACATAATGAATATAAAATTTTCATATATAGAAATATTATTAATTTCGAAATCAGCAATTTTTTACTTTCTTATATATAGAAATGAGGTAATTTGTTAATATAGAAATTTGGGACTTTAGAAATTTTAATATTGAGTCTGTAAAAAGGTTATCTTGCTCTTACAAACAGTATATAAAATTTGATATACTGTAACATAGAGAAAATCGAAAACTTAAATCAGATCTTTCTAAATTCGGCAACTTCGAATTTCGATATTTTTTAACTTCGAAGTTTCCAAATTTCCGAAGTTCGAACTTCTCGAATCTTCGAATTCTGAAACACCGACAATTCTTGGAATCCAAAATGCTGAAAACCTTAAATTCTCGAATCCCCGAATTTTTGAATATCTAAATTTCTAAATATGAAAATTTGGAAACTCGAGAATGTGGATGTTTAGGAATCCGAAATTTCTGTACTTCGATATTTTGGAATTTCAAAATTTCCGAATTTCGAACTTCTCGAATCTTTGAATTCTGAAACACCGACAATTCTTGGAATCTAAAATGCTGAAAACCTTAAATTCTCGAATCCCCGAATTTTTGAATATCTAAATTTCTAAATATGAAAATTTGGAAACTCGAGAATGTGGATGTTTAGGAATCCGAAATTTCTGTACTTCGATATTTTGGAATTTCAAAATTTCCGAATTTCGAACTCCTCGAATCTTCGAATTCTGAAACACCGACAATTCTTGGAATCTAAAATGCTGAAAACCTTAAATTCTCGAATCCCCGAATTTTTGAATATCTAAGTTTCTAAATATGAAAATTTGGAAACTCGAGAATGTGGATGTTTAGGAATCCGAAATTTCTGTACTTCGATATTCCTCATCTTCCTCATCGAAAACTTAAATCAGATCATTGAAAAGTTCTCTTCGCTTTGTGTCAGCCACGTATCCTCACAGAATGGATCGAATAACTGTCCTTATTACTATTCCGCGTAATTTTGTAACACGATATCGATGTAGGTTTCTCCACGTTACCAGTTACATCCTTTTGCAACGAAATCTTTGATCAACAAATAACGCGAGTATAATTCTCGAGGAACATGGCGTCCATCTTCACAAACTCGAGGAAGAACCTTCTGCGCCAAATTACGCGAAATTAATTCGCGAAGCGACTATAAATTTATGTCCCCAAAATATTATTTTATTGGAATTAATACAGTTCAAATTTATTGTACCAGTGACTCTCCATGACGATCAACGCGATAGTAATGACACGCCGTAAAATTGCCTCGATAAAATAAAACTGATCTACAATGCAGTGAGATTTCGCGGCGAGAAACGTAATAATACTGACACGGGCGTACGAGAACGAAACAGTTATTAATCGTAACGTAATATGTACACTTGAATGAACAAAAGAAAACCTATTAATTTTAATGGCGTACAAAGGCGATAAAATATACAGGATGTCCTGATAACTCCCTCGTTGAATTATGTGTCTATCGCTGTTAACAGTAATAGGAAATTTCACTTGGAAACAAGGAAATACTTGAATGATACATTTTTTTGGTTCAAAGGAACATATATCGTGGTAAAAGTTCTTTTTCGATATTATATTTTTTTTAAATTTTAAGGTCATCGATATTTTCTTAAAGGAAACCGTACTTTGCATGGATCGATTTTCTGTAGAATTTTATCGTACAAAGGTATTACATACGAAAAATTTACAACAAAAATAACAACAATAAGAAGAAGACGCAAAAAACAATAACAAGATGCAAAAAGTTTATAGTTAGTGAGACATTTTAAATTCAAGAACTTCGATTGAAGAAAATTTGAAATATCTCACGAACTATTTTTTTGTAGAATATTTCATAGAATGTGTGTAAAGAAAAATTTGCGGTCCTGTATATAAAATATTGATAGCTTTGAAGTCTCGAGAAATATGATTTTCTTGAAAATGAAAATAATATCAGTTACAGTATGTTTTTCCCTGAACCAGAAAATTTATTTCTCAAGTATTTTTCTTTGTTAATAATAACTGTTACTTTGTTTATTAGTAATAGCTATTACTTTTTTTTAATAACAACGGAGATATCGCGGTGCGATTCAGTTTACTGAGACACCCTGTATACAAATATTCAACAAATACGTATGTAATGTACGTATAGATATTGATATACATACGCGTATATATAAATTATAATCACTTTGCAAAACGGTCATGTAAAAAATATGGTGGTTCGAAAACACAACAATCACATTGCACGGAATATCGGTATTCTCCAAGCCATTTTCATCTCGGCGTCACCTCATAACCCATTTCTCTCTTATGTCCCTTTCATCGTCCGAATAATAACCTTCTCTTTTTCTTCTCGATTCTAACGACAGGAAAGAACGAAGAAAAGCGGAGCTTCAAGAGAAGACAGAAAAGTAATATAAAGAGGACGATTCTCATTACATCTTGATTGCCACGTTCAAATTTTCTGATTCTCAAGTTTTTTTAGATTTCTAGTGTTTCGAATTTAGAAATTCAGAAATTCAAAAATTTAGAAGTTTACAAGTTTAGAAATATCGTATTTTGGTTGTTTGATAATTTTTTAATTTTTAAATTTCGTAGTTTTATAATTTCAGAATTTACAAATTTTTTAATTTGAAAATTTACAAATTTAGAAATTTATTAATTTGATAATTTTAGAATTTGGAAATTTTGTAATTTGATAATTTAAGTATTTAAAAATTTTTTAATTTGATAATTTGACAATTTGAGAATTTAGAAATTTTGTAATTCAAAAATTTAGAATAGCGAGAATATGAAAGTGTAGAAATGTAATTCGGAAATATAGAATAGCAAGGCAATGAGAATCTAGAAATTTAGAACCGTAGAACTTTAGAAATATAAAAATGTAAAAATGACACATCTACGTGCGACATTTTCGTAACGTGTCCCGCCCAAGAGCCCTTAGCGCAGGCAAGTATCGAGCCTCCGCTCTGAATCGTCTCTCGTCGTTTTCAACGCAATAAACCGAATCAAAAACGAAACACTGACAAATCGTGGCAATCGACGTATTAAGAAACGATATCCGATCACGTGGTTCTACGCGCGAATCCCAGAATAAAATAAAAACGAGGAAGATGATATCGATGAATTCTTTCGCAACTTCCTAACCAGTTACACTTTCGAATAATACTTTTATCTCTGTTCCTTTCGTTTGTATTTTGTCTCGTATTTGTTGTATTACCCTTTTTTATTCTATCGATCTTCTTCTTTCTCTTTCTTAATATTTTTGTTTTTGTCTTAATATTCTTACATATTGGTCCGACGTGTGCTCGTTCGAAGAAAGGACCTATTCGTCTAACCGATGTCCTCCCTTCTGACGAAATAATACACGGATCATTTGATACGCGTTACACGAACGAAAGAGAACTCGAAGAGAATACGTCCGCGAAGTAGCGGTCGGAATTATTGAGATCGTTAAAGTGTTCAGGGAGACATAAAGTGTGCTCCAGTGCTGGATAACGATGCGACGTGCCTCGTTCTTCATCTCACATCATTTTCGTTCCTTAACCCATTCGTAGCTACGTCACAAATTTGAAACGGTCTATACAACCCAATTACGTTTCATAAACTATTACAAAGAATTTGTATGCAGAAATTTCACAATAATTTTCACTCCTATAATGTATTCGTCAATTTTTGTATTCGTTAATTTCATTTTAAACTTCGTTTATAAATTTCGTTGGTTTTTATTAATTATGGGTTCCATTTTATTCTACGACGAATGGGTTAGATCCTTTTGTTCATCACTATTGTATCAAACTGCTTGCAAAAATATCGGTTAATTTTCTACGCGTCAAAAATGTACTTTACACGCACTATGTAAAAAAAAAGAATGAAGCATAGCTCGAAAGAAAATGATTTTTCTTGAAAAATATAAATCGGTTTTACGTAAACTCGCGGTTCGTTCGATCGACACTCGTGTCCGATGAATCTCGTTGTCGACAAAAATCAGTCGATTTTGTCGTTTAAAATACTGGTAAAATACTGAAATATTAGTCTGGTTCGTAAAACCCACGAAACTCGAACGAAACCCGAAACGTGTTAGTGAAAATCGATCGAATGTTCGAACAATCGTTTGGTCGGAGAGAAATATCAAACTGTTACGATAATGTTTCCTTAAGTAATACTAGGTTAAATATTCGTGAGGTCAAGTAATTGCGCATAAATAAAAGAAAATGTTTCATTTCGCATACTCGATTTTATTTTATTGAGAAAAATCATTTCCCTCCGCTCGCGCTTCTTCTTTCCGACTTAACATTACAACTTACACGTATACGTACACTTAACTACAAATTAAAATATTGACAAAAGAAGAGAACGTAGAAAATTAATTTTAATACATCATTGGTCGAATGGAAAACCCTCGGCCCGGGTTTTCAACAATAACGAAGGAAAATCTACAAATACTAGAAAAAGAATCGTTTATTGGAAATTTCTCAGTCTTCACATGATTTGATGAATTCACAGCTAATAAAAAGATAAACTCCATTTCTTATATATATAAAAAACAAGCAACAACTTGTATTCGTCTTATGAAACAGCGATGGGCTTGGAAATTCGGCAACTTCGAATCTTCGAATTCTGAAATCCCGACAATTCTTGGATTCTCAATTTCTGAAAATCCTAAATTCCCGGATCCCCGAATTTCTGAATATCTAAATTTCTAAATATGAAAATTTGGGAACTCGAGAATTTGGATTCTAAGAATCCGAAATTTCTAAACTTCGACATTTTGGAATTTCAAAATTTTCAAATTTCCAAATTTGTGAAGTTCGAACTTCTGAAATCTCCGAATTCTAAAATCTCAAAAATTCTCAGATTTTCAATTTCTGAAGACCCTAAATTCTCGAATCCCCGAATTTCTGAATATCTAAATTTCTAAATATGAAAATTTGGGAACTCGAGAATTTGGATTCTAAGAATCCGAAATTTCTGAACTTCGACATTTTGGAATTTCAAAATTTTCAAATTTCCAAATTTGTGAAGTTCGAACTTCTCGAATCTTCGAATTCTGAAATCTCAAAAATTCTCAGATTTTCAATTTCTGAAGACCCTAATTTCTCGAATCCCCGAATCAGCAAATATCTAAAGTTGTAAAAACGAAAATTCGGGAACTGGAGAATTCGGATGTCGAAGAATTCGAGATGTCTGAATCGGAGAGCGTTAAAACTTCGACAAACCCATAGCCGCACCGTTCATCGTTACCATAAAACAACGAATGCTCTTAAAAACAGGGTTAAAACCTACTCTCGTATATTCTTGCGTTTCCTTACGAATACAACTAATAAACATCTAAAATGAAAACTTAAAGAAGCAAAACCCGGTTGCTTTATCCGACGTTATTCTTCTACGTTCACGGAATGACACACGTCGTTACCCAGCACCGTAAAGACACGCGTAACAACGAAAGAAAAGATCGGAACTAAAAGAGGATTAGATCGTGAACAAGGAGGAGCGAAAGATCGAAAAAAATAAGAACCGAGAAGAGAGGAAAATTGGATGGATAAGGAACGAAAAGAAAAAAGAGACAGAGAAAGAAAGAAAGAAAGAAAAGAGATCGGAATGAAGAATCGACCGATCAATTCGGAACTGTAATTTGTTCTTTCTTCGTGTTTCATTATTTTTTGTTTTTTGTTCGTTTTACTTAGGTATCCCTACTAGCTACCTACTGTACTTACAGTTGTAACAAGCTACAAAATATGTTATCACTATAATAATAATTAGGAGCTGCGCGGCCATATGCACGGAGGCTTTAAATCACAGCTTTTGTAGTACGATTAGCATCTCATAGAGCTGTACAATGACTAGCCAGCATGAAGATCATCGCTTTTATCATTTTTTTTTCTTTTCCTCGTTCTCTCATTGCACCTGGTTTCCCGAGCTGAAACGCGATTACCGACAACGTTTTCCCGTTTCTTCTTCCTCCTCTTCGTCTTCTTCTTCGTTTCGCGTCATTCCGAGAAAGAAGAAACGGGAGAACGTCGTTCGTCTCCCCGCTTTTCTATAAAATAGAAATATATGTACACATCCACGCGCACGTAAAATACCAACGAAAACAACAAACAAGGAGAACAAAGAATATTCCTTTCGTTTTCCTTTTTTTCTTCTTTTTTTTTTTTTTTTTGTTCTTTTCCTCTTTCTGTGTTCGCAATCCTTTGCGAGTAAATCAGTCTTGCCCGGTGACTCGACTTCGCGTCTCATTTAAATCAAAAGCCTCAGGCATACGCGCGCAGAGAATTGTTCTTCCTTTTTTTTTGTTCAACGTGAAGACTAAAAAAGATCGTCGAGAAGGACCTACGATACAAGAAGGTTCGAGGCACGCTAGCGCGATTCTTTTACTGTTCTCTCGTTTCGCGATTTTTCAGCTTTTTTTTCCATTTTTTGGTTCCGTTCTGTTACGTTTCTTCGTTTTCGTTCAATTTTCTCATGCGTGATGGGCAAGTCTGCGAACGCCGAGCTAATCTGCCCGGTTGCGGGCACACGCGTGCACGGGCACCGAGATTTAAATATGCAGTAAAAACTTGGAGTTTTTCATGAAATTCGAGATTTTCGAACTCGCAAATTTTTAATTCGGAGTTTTCAAATTTCGTACTCGCAATTTTTCGATTTGGCAGTTTAGAAATTTCGGAGTAGCAAAGCTTTAACTCGGGAAATTGCTAATTTCGTACTTGCAAATTTTTAATATGGAAGTTTAGAAATTTCGGACTACCAGATTTTTTATTTAGAAATTTAGAAATTTCGGACTAGCAAAGTTTTCACTCGAGAATTTACAAATTTCCCACTCGTAAATTTTTTATTTGGAGTTTTGAAATTTCGTACTCGCAAATTTTTAATTTGAGGTTTAGAAATTTCGGACTAGCAAATTTTCAATTTTGGAATTTCGAATTTTCGAACTAGCAAATTTTTAATTTGGGAGTCTCGAATTTTCAGACTAGCAAATTTTTAACTCGGGAATTTAGAAATTTCGTACTCGCAAATTTTTAATTCGGAGTTCAGAAATTTCGGACTAGAAAATGGTAAATTTAGAAATTTCGGACTAGCAAAATTTTAACTCGCGACTTTAAAAATTTCAAACACTCAAATTTTTAATTTGGGTAATTAGAAATTTCGACATTCAGAAATTTGGGATTGAGAAATTTGTAAACGTCACACTTCAGTAATTTGTAATTTCGGAAACTAGAATTTTGATAATTTCAGTCGAAATACTGAAATATGAATATTAAAAAATTTTCAAACTCATAATCCGAACGATGTTCGAATTGAATCGATTAGTGATAACTGCAGATAAGTGCACGCTAGTAGCCCATTAGCGAGCGCAGTTGCCCATCGTTGTTCTAATCGTCATAAATCCATAGACCTTCTGTTTCACCGCTGTCGATTCAAAAATCACTTGGCGCGCGTACACGTTTCGCGCTAGTGCACAATTCGAGATCTCGTCTATTTTCGTTTGATCGCCGAAACGAACGGACACCGCACTGAACTGTGCGCAAAATGTTCGAAGGAAACGAAAAATTGTTGTTTCGAGTTCTAACTCGCGGCTGTCATGGTTCCCCCGCTTTTGCGTTTTAAGCTTTTGTGGCGTTAGCGATAAAAAGATTACTGATAATCGTAATAACCAGAACAGTAGTAATAATAATCATAATAATAATAATAATAATAGTTATAGTAGTAATAATAATAATAATAATAATAACAGTAATAATAATAATCACTAAAACTAATATCTAATAGTAGTCAAAGAAAAATCAACAGCCCTGCTATTACACTCTTAGTATTTAGTATCTTACGATCTGCACATCCACTCGTCGTTTTATAATACACCCATATGTATATGTATACGTATGTACAATATGTATCTTGTGTGTACAATACACTTCGATATGTGAAAAGTAAGTACACCTATGGAACTGATTCAAAGCTGTACAGATTAAAGTCCTACGTGGTAAAAGAATATTAACACCGAGACACGTATCTATCGTCTCAGACACGCGAGGTATAGTAAAAATTAGTACGGGGGAAAATAATAAAAGAGCGAAGAGGTGTGGTGAAGGAAGGAAACAAAAACTGTAGAAGAAGAACAAACTTAAAATTATAAATTAAAGAGAAACCATGACGACTGAGTTACAGGTCCTATCGGTACACGCGCTAAAACGAAGTAACGTTTGCGTGTTTCTAATAATAATAATAACAGTAGCAGTAGTAATCGTAATAGTAGTAGTGGTAATAATAATAGCGAGAGTAATATATAGTTGGGAAAATGGTGGTGGTGGTAGTGGAGGTGGCGGTGGTGTTGGTGGTGGAAGTGGTAATGATAGTATTAGTAAGAGTAGTACTAGTAGCTGTAGTAATAGTAGTAGTAGCATTAGTATAGTAATGTTGTTGTTTTTGTTTTGTTTTGTAAAAGTAGTAGTAGGGTGTCTACCAAACACCTTCGGTAGAGACCAATGTCCGTTTAAATTCTGATAGCTACATCGCTCCGTGACATTGCTTTCATTCATTTCATTTTTTTTTTCCTCGTTTTGATATCATCAAAATAGTAAACCAATAGTTTTAAACATTGTAGACAATAATTACTATCTATATCACAGATCCAAGTGACTAAACTCCTTTAAAAATATAATATAAATATGTGTATGTGTAATGGTTTCTCGCGCATAATATATATACACACATAGATATATATATATATGTATATGTACTCGCAGTTGTGATTGGAAAAAAACAGGTAAAATCAAGAAGTGCGGAAACTTGGAAAACTCGTGTAGAAACGTTGCTCGCGGCTTATCTTTTTTTTTCTTCTTAGTTTATGCTAACATCGATGTACCACGACAGAACGGTTTAAAAACGAGGAGAAATCCCTTCGAACGGTGCTATTTAATTCTCGTTAAAATTACGCTCATTAACGTGGTTGTCCATTAGATGGATCAAGATGCATCGGTGAGACACGTGCGAAACGGCAATCAATTTACAATTGATCCATTCATTTCCGTTGTTAAAAAGAAAAGAGAAATGGTAAAATGAAAAAAAAAAGATAATCGAAATACAATCTCGGTGCGTGAAAAATCTTTTTAGCGTTTATCAATCCGCGATCGAGTATAAGCATCCGTCACGATCCAGAATGCGGATGCTTTTTTAGGCACTTTGTTTAACCAGCACCGTTTAAATGACACGCGATCGAAGAGTCCGTGTGATATTTTATTTTTGTCGCGTTGATCGTCCACTCCGTTCGTGGTAAAAATCGTCATTGCTGGCATAAACTGGCTAAATTCAATTGTTGCGTTGAATATATTCGGGGTACGAGATCGGGGAACTCGCGTTCGAGTACTGAGCGTATAAATAGAGTGCAGGATGAAGCCCTGGCGGAGGGATGCCGCGTTGCAGTTGATGCGACTGATGATGCGACTCCGATGATTCTATGGGGGACGATGATATTTGCGGATAGAGTTGGGAGCTGAGGCTGTCCAGCGAGCTGGATGAGCCCGTCGTTTGGTAGACACTCTGCGGTGTGGTGTGCTCGTGAGACACAGGTGAATTAAGTGTGAACGGCGATGACGCCGAGGTGGGACATACTACTTGCTGCGGTGACTGGTGTTGTGGTAGGGACTCGGACACGCTGCCGTCTAAACACTAGTTGGTTGTCTGCGGATGTAACAGCGGTAGAGGAAGTTGAAGATTATTTTGCTTGGCTAAACTTGCGATTTCGGCTGCGATGCCTCCTTTAGAACCTGCTAAACCATCCAACGAAGAGGGCCCTTCGCTGTAGCGTAAATCACAAACTGGACTCTCGAAGTCTGTACCCGGTGTCCCGTCGCCGGTACTCTGTGGCGTAGGTGGATTGTGATTTGTACTGCTTTGATTCATATCACGGTGTACTCGATTCTGATGCCGTATGAGATAACTGTCGCGTACGAATGTACGTCCACAAATGTTGCACTCGTATGTGGTACTCGCTGTGTGGGTACGGATGTGTATTGCGAATTGACTCTTGGACGTGAAGGTGAGCGAACATCTGTCGCACACCAAAGGCTTTTCTGCCACGTGGCTCCAACGGTGGGCTGTCACGTAACTTTTCACCGCGAAACGTTTCTGACAAATGTCACAGGCATAAGGTCTTTCTCCTGTGTGTACCCGTTTGTGAGTATTTAGACTACTCTTCTGAGTAAACCTCTTCAAGCACAGCTCACACTGGAAAGGTCGTTCTCCTGTGTGCGTCCTCATGTGCACTTCCAAGTATGGCTTCCGACAAAAACTTGCCTCGCATACGGTACAATGATATGGTTTGTTGCCCGAGTGAAGTTTCATATGTACATAGTACGACGAAGCAGAGGATAGCACCTTGCCGCATACCTTGCAAGGTTGCGGTTTTGACCGGGAACCTTCTTTGACCGTTTGTTGACCTGTCGATTGGCGGCTCGGAACTTCTTGTTGCACCGTCTGACTCTGCTGCTGCTGACTCTGTTGCGTCTGTTGGCTCTGTTGTGTTTGTTGTTGACCCTGTTGCTGGTTTAACTGTAGCGTAGTTTGCTGCTGGGACTGCATATGATCCTCTTGTTGCGAGAGATCTTCGCGATCGTCCGATAAATTAACCATAGAATTGGAACCATCCGAGCGGCTTGACGCAACAGAATAGAACCCCATGGGCTCGCTTTTGATTTGTTGTTCGAACATGGACGTCATTATATCAGTCTGTTGCGGCTGAGCCAGCTGTTGTGACTGCGGCTCCTGCTGTTGTGTTGCTTCTTCTTGGGGGAGCAGAGTCAGGTTGCGCTTGACAAGCTGCTCATATCCTGCGTACCAATCCACCTGCATGACAGGGAACCTCTATAAGTTGCCATTTAGGACACTGTTCGAGGTACGAATATCTGCGACGATGTAGATACACTCGTAATTCCGGTTTCATGCATGTCCGACTCGTATATACGCGTGTCAGGTTAGACCAATCGCTTTGACATTTATCTTTGACAAGTGACAGAAGGTAGCTGAACGATCAGCTGATTGCATAACTTTTACGCGAGCACACGAAGACGGTACGATGCCGTCGTCAACAGAACGTAACCCAGCAGTAAGCAACGCAGGCAACTCTATTTTTAAAAATGCGACGAGGGAAACGGCGGAATATTTTGACTGCGAAACCGCATTCCTTGTAAGCGCTTCGTTAAGTGGGGGTCGCTTTTGCTCGTAGCCAAGGAAGAAAGCAGCAATCTACGAACCTTTGCTAATGTAGTGGTCCGAGCTAGGGTCGAAAAACGTCACGCCTCATCGAGCGCACGCCTCCCGTTCTCGAGCGGCTTCACGGACAATCGCGAAACATTTGTACGGCCAAATTGTTTTTCTCCGACACAAAATATAAGATGGCTGCTACTATATTTCGCGACCGTCACCTATACACACTCCCACAAACACACGTACCCAAGTACCGACCGACGATACTTGCCAACTTTTCTAATTGGCTATCTTTCTTTAAGCCGCGAATATTACGTTCTATTACGACCGACACTGGACATCGAAAACCGCTGATTGGATCGATCTGTTTCAAAGCTTAATTCACCTGTTTGATTTTATGCATTATTTCATTCAAGAACAGTTTTCGTTCAAAGAATTTTATTTCCCGACAATGGAAACAGTTGCTCGCTAACTCGGTAGGTACTTGTAAAAGCATCACGGATAATCTTTTTATCTTTCCTTTATTGTCGTGACTTATCGCTTCCAAATTTCAAATTTACCTATGTTTCAAAGAAATTTCAAATTTATAGTAGAAACATTTGAAACTCCTCGAATATCGATATAGGAATAACTTAATAAATGATTATAAATAAGACACATTCGAGTATTACGACTTAAATGCTTAATGATACGAGTAATGTTCTTTAACAAGTATTGATAAAAGAAAGATAATAATTACGTATGAAATAATTATATACATTAAGTTGTAAGTATTAGCTTACAATACCATTAGTATTTTTTCGAATACTTTTATCGTTGTATATTAACTCGATCCGGTAAAACAGTTTCATTAATACATGCGGTTTCGATAATAATTTTAAATTTCTTCTGAATTAATTACGCGCAATATTTTGATCTATGATACAATTGTTGAACAAGCCTTAAAAACACTGCTAGGAACTTTGTGAACCTATCAAATCGAATATCGAGTTGATAATCCTTGAGAATAATATTCCTAAAAGAAACAGGCTACCAACTCGAGAACTTGTATTTATATCCGAAACAGCGCAAGGTTCCTTTCATTTATAAACAGTGTTATCCGTTAAATACCTTTGAACATTCATTGAAGAGGTAGAAAGTTTATTACGCGAACTAAATACTCTAAAATAATTCTGTAAATAGACACACGTATTCAAAAAAATATATCATTAACTAAATAATTCATAATCAGTGTGTATACATATAATATAACTTGATGGTACTAATCATCATAATTCTCAAAGTCAATATGATTATTTTACTTTTATATTACTACCGCACGAAATAATTTCGCGAGAATATGACTATTCTAGTGTTAATGCTATAATACAAATATGTATATGTATAGTACAAATATGATTTCTAGTTTTTATATTATTTTATACTATATATTTTTCATATTATCATTATATATACTGATTAATATGTTAAATTTTCAGTTATAATAATGGCTGTATCAACAGAAAGTATAATGACCACGAGCCTCAATGATCCTGTAACTAAAGCAGTAATGGATAACATAATGGGTAATTTACCCACAAAAAAACCTCTTGTTCGATGCGACGATTGTGATCTTTCATTTACCAGTCAGACAGTATTAGATACTCATTTACAAGGTGCTCGCCATGCTAAACAGGTTTGTACATGAATCTAAGTAGGTACAAAAGTAAAAAGTTTAGGTACGATACATGTATAATCTGAAACATGGTTGGTATAAATTAATTACAAAGATATAAATAATAAATCATAAAGAGATATATATGCCTGGTTTACAGATGAGATCCAAGAATATAATGGCATCTCTTGAAGAAACAAAAGTATCATTCACAAAAGATGAAGAAACAAATGGGTTAAAATGCAACGTGTGTAATGTTTGTCTAAACTCTATTCAGCAACTTCAGACACATTTGAACGGTATTTGGAAAACTAACATTTATTATATTTTTTCATATAAACTTTATATTAAAAAGACTTTATTTTCTGTAGGAAGCCGACATAAAAAGAAAGCAATGAGAGGTAATAAACCCTATATGGCACGAAAATCAATTCCATATAGAATTAGATATAGTCGAGCCATGTGTATGGATAGACTACTAGGAAAGAATGTTGTTGTGCTAATATATTGCCTACTTTTATTCACATTTGCATGCGTAACATTGCTGCTTACGTTTACTTTTCACTTGTTTTTCTAAACTAATATAGGATAAACTGCTTACTGCCTAACCAGCTTTAATGTAACAATTGTTAAAATACTCAGATATTTTCATACTTGTTATAATTTATGCATCATTATTTATTGTTTATTATTTATTTATATATCATGTATTTTGTATTATTTATTATTTTTGTCAGGCGAAAATTGTACATATATTATTTGTTTATTTATTTATTTATTTATTTGTAAAAATACTGCCGAAAAAGTACAAACTCGATCACGAGTTATTAAGTTATATATTATAACCAATCAAATTGGTAAAGCTTGAGAGGATATTTGACTATTTCTGTTTTGTTAAATTTGTTTCAAATATGTAATATATACAATTCCTTTCTCTGAACTATTTTATTTTACTTAATTTTATCCATGCCCTTAATTTCCTTTAATAAACGACTAATTTAAAATAATCTATAATTAATAAACTTGTCCACACTAATTTGCTTTGTTATAACTGTTGTTTTTTATAGAATATCATCAGTACCTTTTTTTTATTATTCCGTACGTGTAAGAAGACGATGTGATTGAGCGATTGTTAAATACGTATTCATTTCAACAAAGTAAAATTATTTACAAGCGTATATGCATGTACAAATTTGTATAGTGATATCTTTTGTTAGAATTGTTTATATTAATGTTTACTTTTCCCATAGCATGAATGTAGTGTTCAAGCTGATTTATTATCACATTTAACCGCATAGCGGTTGTGATACATAGATAGTATTGATCGCACATTGATGCTTAGGTGAGTGGGATGGCAAAGAATTTGGCAATTCAGTGACACCAACCACTACGAATCTTCAAGAAAACTCGGGATCTAAAAGCACATCGCTTTCGTGTAACATGTGCAACAAAATATTCAATTCTCCAGCTCAATACAATGTGGTATGTTATATTTCCGATTACAAAATATAAATAAATATTTCTAATCAGTTAATAATGAAATGTTACATTACAGCATATAACGTCAAAAAGACACACTTTCAAATTAAATCAAGTAAGAACTATAAAAAAGAAAAGGGTTTTCTCGAATTGGAGAAAACCTAAGACTAGTGTACATCCTAAGAACTTTATTTAATCGTTATCAAATAACTTTGTACCAAGAGGTTTCACAAATCAGGCATAAAAAAGAGTGCAACTAAATGAATATATCTATTTTAATACATGTATAATTCATTCGGATGTAAATGTTTTATTCTTGGAAAAAATTAAAGGAAGCAATTCTAAAACCACACTATTTTTCATCAAATTAATTTGATGAAAGGTACTCAACTTTCCAAGTACACATACATATGATACCACTTATAATGTTTGTTCATACACATGCATGGTTTACTCCAATGTATTGAAGTATACACCTTACTCTTGGCACTCTTTCTTTATAATGTTATAATGTGAATAATATATAATTAAAATAAAAAGATCAGATATTAAGAAATTAGATATATTTTAGTTATTGATAGTGCCTCTAATATTAATTGGAATAGTTCAAGAAAACACTGCTACATTGTATAAATGTACAAATATATTCATTTGAAAGATAATAGAACAATATTTGATGTTGTAATTCTTAATAAATTACAACTTTATGAACCTTATAATTTGTATAAAAAAGTTCCACGCTATCTTTAATTAATATTTTCAAATATTTTATTCATTATCCAACGTTATCTCGCTTGCATATTTGTTTAATAAACGACGCAGTTCTGCATTTTGTTTTCGCAAAGCCTCAGTTTCAATATTTAACTGATGTCTGTCTTTTAATATTTCGTAATACTTCTTAAGACCAACTATCAGATTGTCCCAAAGTCTCTCTCTATCTTCCGAAAAGATATTTCGATATCGTTCCCAGAACTCTGTTATATCCTCCTCTGTTATGTTTCGCGATACCGTCACTTTTTCTTTCAACGATTTTTTATTGTCGAACGAGGCTTCCGCGTTTTTAACGAATTCGCATCTCTCTATGAAGTCTTTCAACGCGTTTGAAACGAATTCGGTTTCAATCACCAGTAAGTGACCTTGATCGCATACTAATTGTCTTTTTGGTTCACCATCCGCTAAGAAGAATAAAATCAAAACGATCTAATTAATCCATTAATAAAGATGTATCTCAACATGTTCAGCAAAAATATAATTCTCTAATCATCGTTAACGAAAATAAATATTACAAAGAAAACTATTAATTGTGTTAGTTTAGCAAATGAGTTAATTACTGTAAGTATATCAAGTTTATCCTTTATCACCTACCGTCAGTAACTTCTATAACACCGTCAGATACGCAAGTCGATTCAATTTGTACATTTTCGGGAGGCGTTTCAGGTGATGAAGATTCAGCAATATCGCTGCTCATACTAGTTTTGCTAGCGACTTGCGGCAATTGATCACAACATACTCCATATCTCACAGCTGCCACTAGCTTGTTTTCTTCTTCATTAAATTCTACATCACAAACATCAGGTAACGTGCTCCTAAAAGTTTCATGTTTATGATGTTGTAGTTTAAGAGAAGCTTATACATCAGTTTCAGAACAGATCATATTTTTCACGCATACTTGGACGAAGAACTTTCTGTGGTTTCAACAAATTCTCCGCAAACACTTGGTGTACACACGTTTTTGGCTATGCAAGTAGGACAGTGTGCATATGGTAAAAAGAAATTTAGCAAAAATCGAACTTCTTGTTCAGACCTGATATTCAGTGCCTAAAAACAAATATTCTATCTGTATATTTGACCTTTGGTAAAATTCAAGAAAGCTTACTGTAAATATTTTATCCAATCGAATCAATAACTTGTCATTTTCCGTATAATCTGAAAGTAACTCTTCCAAGGTATCTTCCACAAAATGGTCACAGTGGTTGGACATCAATTTGGCGATATGATTCAATAAACCTCGCTCTAGATTAATTTCTTCCAGGGTGGTTACTGGCTTGTACGACTTAGAAATCATTTTCCTCTTTCTGGCTTCTTCCTTCACTTGAATAAAAAACTTTCGTAGCTTTTTTATTGCGTCGGTAAGAAAAATCAAACAACTTTTTATCGTGTTACCATTTAACGCATCATTTTCTTGTAGTTATGCAAAATTGTGTACTATGTGTGTACCTGTGCACTTTTGTTACATTAACAAATGAGCTCCTGTTAATTTCTCGCAAGTGTAAAATTTAAACAAAATCCCTCAAACATTGAAGTAGGATACCTAGTAAACACCTAGTTTCTAATTTCCCACATCTTAAAAATGAAGCTTCAGATGGTAAAACGGTAAACTTTGGTTTCTTTCCCTATAAAGAATTTCCAATCGTTATAAATATTTTCTTTAAAAATTTTACTCTGTTTTATGGTGCACATCGCGCCGCAATATGATGGTAAATCTGCCTTCCTCAGCAGTTTCTCTGTCGGTGGTTGCCATTCCACACCTAACAATTGCTCGTGAATAATTCTATCAGCCGTTAAAATCTAAAATATGCCAGTGAAGAAGAAACGATCCTTTTTTTTAATCGTACACCGTTAACTGTTACCTTGTCCAGCAACTGGTCCGCAGTTTCGATATTCAGGTCCCAGATTTGCATGTATTTAGTGTCGTTAACGGTCGCGAGTTGATCAGACTTCTCATCCAATTCTTGCACGGCTCTGTGCGTTTTTAATATCTGATTCGTGTACTTTTGTATCTCCAATTTCGTGGATTCTTCTAAACTCGCGTACGTTCTCTTTAAATCGTTCAATACATCCTGCAGTCTGAAACGATCGAGGTAGTTGAAATATGAGAAATTTGGGACTTTAGGAATTCGAGGATTACTTCTACCAACGTATGAACGGTACAGACTTATTAATTTTTCGTTTCTGCTGATTCTTCACGATAAGGTTTTCTTCTTCCCGGCGCTTCAACACGGTATAATTGTAATTCAGTTTCTCGACGTTCATCAAACACGCGGCCTTCATAGATTGAATCTGTTGCTGAAGATTTTGTATCTCGATTTCTAACGCAATCTTTTGTTCCCTGAATTTTTCTTGATGTTCGATGATCGCCGTCTTCATTTCTTCTTCGTACTCGAGCGTTATCTCCTTCTTCTTCTCTCTCGCTTCAACGGTATCGTCTTGAAGCTTTTTAAACAAAGTCTCCCACTTCTCGCTGGAGGCTTTCAGAAATAACTTGCGTTCCGATTCGATTACATTTTCGATCAAATTTAATTCATGACGATGCGCTTTAGTCATTGTATGCACCTGCACGAAATTAGTGTATTATCAGTTCTTAGTCCTTAGAAATAATTATGTTTGGAAATTAATTTCATTATAGCATTGTAAGGCAAATAAATGAACGAAAAGATGTTATAATAATTTTGTTGTTAAGACACAATGACACAAGATTCATTGTTGAAGAAACTGACTTGGTTCTCCATTCTTTCTATAAGCAAATCGATATCCTCGTTCTGTTTTTTCACGTCCTCTTCGTATTTTAGATCTGCGTCTACCAACTCTTCTTTCAATTGCAAGATCAAGGCATCCTTTTTATCCAGGATTTCGCGACATTTCGCCTGTTGAGCCTGCAACTCCTCATCAATTTCTACCGGGTCTTTAGATGCGTGAATACTCGGCCATTTCTCAACGATCTTATTATATTCTTCCATGCAATTTTTGTCCTCTTCTTCGATTATTTTCAACAATTTCTCCCTCGTTTCCTTCACCTCCCTTCGTCTTTGCAACTCTTTTACATCGTTTGCTACTCTTACGGCAGAGACCTGCGGAATTACGATATATTTATATTAATTAAGAATTTCAATGTTGTATTACTTACTGGATTCAGTAATAATATATGTTCCTTTTTATTACGTGTTACTGTTAGTTGTTATTCTTAGCATAATATAAAGAACCACCTGTTTGAAGAAATTTGCTTGAACTATCAAATTACACGTACCACTTCTTCTCCTTCTGCAGTAAACTTTTCTAAAGTTTCTATACTATCAAGAATTTGTTTCTCAATGGGAGTTACTTCGATAATTTCTTCATCTTCAGCATTCGTTTTTCTGAAAATCCCATATTTAAAATATTATGTGTATGAAATGTTACCGAACGTTGAATTTTACTTCAATTACACGTAAATTAAGTTTCTAATTGATAAATGAAATTTAATAGCGTGAAAGAAGTTTTGTATTTGCTTGTTTACATTTTAATCGTATTTAAATTAAATTGTAGTTTTAAGTCATACCTAATCTGCGCTTGTAGACGTCGATTAATACGGAGCCTGCGGGCTAATTTTCGTTCATTTACATCGGACGATAAAATAGAAGGTTCTTCTTCTGCCGATTGCGAGAGTTCCGAATAAGTTACTTCTCTCGGCAACATCTTGGTATTTAATAACTTATACGCAAATGTGTGTGAAAAAATGTGGAGGTACGGTCAAAAGGCCTTTATGCTTCAAACGTAGGTGAAGATTTACTCCAAGTTAAAAGCGTTATAAAGGGGTTAGACATCGTCGATCCGTATTTAACGATAATACAGCATAGCAACCCCGTGCTATAGGGCAACCCATTCGCACGATACATTTTTGTGTTGCTACACGATTTCGGGGGTTGTAGAACCCCCCTGTCTTTTTCCTGTTGTATCGATTACAGCTCATATCAAATTAAATTCGTAAAGTTTTAGAGAATAAAATCGTTAACGCTATCAGGCATTTGTTATTTCAGATTTCAACGCGTGAAAAAGCAGTGTTTTATGCAAAATGATACAGTATCAGTCTGTAGTACAACATACAGCGTGCATATTTAATATTAAGTAGAACGGAGTTTTACCAAACTTTTATTGGTCGAGATACACTTTCGGAAATGGTAATTTTTAGCGACCTCCACTCTTGTAACCAAAGGTGCAAAAAGAAAGGGGGTGAATAAAAATATATTGTTTTACTATAATTTAAATTTTTTACCTTGTTTACTTTATCGATACATATCTGTTTACATTAACTTCAATGTTTTCTATCGTAGACATACGGTGATCGGGAACGTAGAAAAAAAAACAGGAAGAAAACATAAAATGAAATCACATGTAATGCGCAATTGTGTAAAACTTTATTTCGTATAAATATTTATTTTTCGGTTTTATACATCTTCTTATAAATTGTACCAAGTAAAATAAGATCTACAGAGGTTATTTAACTGAAATGCGATAATTTTCAAACTTAACTAGCCTAAAAGTAGTATACATTTTTCTCTATAAAAAAGTTTTTTATTTGCAATTTAATATACATATTTTATATTTCAAAAAGATCTTATAATTAGTCAACGTAATAACCGCCCTGTCAATTTATTCTAAGTACAAACGTACACGAAACAATATCCAACAGTGTTGTGGCGAAACAAGCGAATTTTAGTTTCCTTATTGCTGAAGATCTACCACTGGATGGTAATAACACTTCCGACTACAGAAAATGCAATTTTTAAATCATCGATCCTAAAGTTGTAATCAAACTATGATCCAATTGTTCTAGTCATTTTGTGACGAGAAAATATTTAGGGTTCGTTAATGACGCAAAAAAATTATTATTTTATATAAAAAAGTTTGTTAATTCGTTAACTTCGCAGTTCGCCGCTAGATGGCGCTGGAGGTACTATTTTGAAGATATCAAATAGTAAAATATGATACAACATCCACAAAAGGTTTATATAATATTTTTAATCTATTGAATGTATTATTTTACTACAATACGACGTTCTTCTACATAAATCTTCAAATTCTTCAAAACCAATAAAAATAGGTAATTAAAAATATAAATCTAAAGGTAGGTGGTCAATGAATCCAAAAAACATTAGTGTAGAACAAGACGGGCAATTTATGATAATTTAACGCACAAATGAATCCTTAAAAACAAATTATGTACAAATATCTCATTGAAAATATTTGTATAACGTCATAAAATGTATTTACAGTACAAATACATAAATCATAAAATTTTAATCTCTACAATTTTCATTTTCATTAGAAAATATTTGCTGAACATAAGTAATGAATTTGCAAATGATTAAGATGATTTTCTTCGAAATTATTATACGTAAGTATATAATGGTTGAATAAACGTTGATCGTCTACGAAACGTTAACAAGGCATCTTCACAATATCTTGCACGTATAAAATGCTTCAACTAATGATACATTTATTTAACAACAACCTAATTTCAACGAAAAATTTAACGAAACGAACATCTTCAATGTACGGACAGTGTACACTGTATGGTTATAAATCAGCAGCACAGAACACGCAATAGGCGTACCTCGTACAAACGTTCCCAGCACGAAACAGTCATAAAACTGACTTCGTTTTCAGACGAAGTAATTCGAGTGCGACGGAAATCGCTTTCTCTAGCCTCGATGACGTACTCTAACCGACAAACGGATATTTGGTATTGTCGCCAATAGAGTTAATTTCGTATGAGCAAACTGTCGTGTACCGTAAAAAGAACATGCAACACGAAAGGATAAATGAACAGTAGACCTCGTGAAGTCGCAGCCACCGCATCGACGCCATGAATCTACAACTTTGACGTGATTTTAGCGGAAACAAGATGGAGCAAGGGCAGGCTCGGCTCAATATGGGTCCGGTACCCCTGCTTCGCTAAAAAAGTCAAGTATTCGCGTATCTCTATTGAACTTTCGATATTATAATGCTAGAAATAAATATTAATACGATGAATCGAAGTAATTGACTCATTGTAAAGCACAACGTAAAGCGTAATATCGTATAAAGATTACTAAAACAATCTACGCTTCATTTTCGCCACTTTAGTATTTTTTTCTTGTATTTTATATTACATGTATATATTTATAATATTTGAATTAGTTTTTTTATCTAGTATTTATTGTCACGATAAAACTTATTGAGTAAAATTAAGTAGAATGGTTGTAAACGCCGAAGACGTTTTATATAATCATGAGAGTTTTGTTTCATAATATATTTGATCGCAGAAAAATAGCGTCGGTGAAATAATATTAAACTGGATATCTCGTGTCTTAACATTGTGATGCATGATATTTACACATGAAGCAGCTATAGTAGTAAATCTTTAATTAGCTTGTACGAGGGGCAACCTTCTGGGGAAACGTAGAATTTTTCAAGCCACCAAAATTACAAGGTTTCATTGATATTTCAAAGTTCTCAAATTATTGAGTAAAATCGAGGTTTTGTATACCTAGAACTTAGGAATTTGGACATTTTTGTATTATTCGGAAACGTAAGAGTTTGGGAATTTAAAGACTTTGGAAATCAGGACTCAAGACCTTTGGAAATTCGAGAATTGGCCAAGTTAGAGATTTTCCAAAATCGAAAGCAAGTAGCACGGGGTAAAGCAAGGAAAGCCTCGATACGATCGTAGTACAGTCGATCCTGTTGACGCGTTTGTTTGATCGTTACTTCCTTGATTAGAGAGCACGTTACAAAGTGAAGTACTTTTATTTTCGTAATAATCCGATTTTCCGTCTTTATTCTCGGTAGAAAGTACCGATGCCCCGGGTAATTAGCTGGCCGTAAACCGGCCCTGTAGAGAGCGCGCTAGAGAGAGAAAGAGAAAGAGAACGAGAGAGAGTACAAGAAAGATGGCGGTTGAGAAGCAACGACGTAGGAGGAAGAGGACGGTGAGATTACGAGATAGGAAGAGAAAAAGATGGAAGGACGGGGTACGGTGCGATTCGGGAAGAGGGGTCGAGGAGGCGAGCGAAGAGCATCGACGGAAAGGGACGAGAAGAGCCGAGAAGAGAGACAGAATTTGTCGACGAGGGACGAGCGCGGTTCGGGGAGAGTTCGGGTTAGCTCGTTCGACCCGTTATCCCCTCTCTCCCGGCGTGCCCCCTACCTGTCCTTGCTTCGATTCGAACGAGTCACCCCCCACTCTCTCCCCTCCGGGGACGCACGAAAAGTTCCCCCCACCAGGGACACACTTCACCGGCTGGCGGGCGACGATCGCAATTGCAAGCCGCCGCTTTCCGAGGTAGACTCGTTTCGTTCCCCTACACGGTTACCCCCACCGTTCGGCCAACACCGATGCTAGCCAGCGAGCCATACTACGCTCCCGCCACGGTGACGTCACTTCGAGTAGTGTAGTGCAGTGAGAAGGAGCGAAGGCAGCTCCATCCGCGTTACATGGCCCGAGTGAACGAAGCGAGTGCGTTTAAGACGTGCGTATACAAGCGTGCATCGTAGCGATTGTATCGCTGGTAACACGCGAAAACCGTTCGATCAATGCACGTTACGAGAAGTTGATTGTCCGATCGGTAGAAACGAAACCGCGCCTCGCTTTTTACCGAGAAATGTATTCGACGTAGAATATATACCGTTCGGAGAGGCACGAGAGCGGTGCGATATCAGTGTATGTACGTGAAAGAAGCAACTACGCAGAGTGAAAAAAAAAAAAGTAGTGTGTCGTGCGCGTTGATATTTAAACGGGAATAGAGGAAATAAAGAGCGACGGTTCTCTATCGGCTCGTACCGTAAGATCGATTGTTTTTTTCTTTAGTTGGGTTTTACGCGAGAGTTTGAAAGCCTCTCTACTGTCGGTGCGCGACGAATCACGCGAGTGTGATTATGCTCGGCAGATATGCGTCGGGATACGTGGTCCGCGCGTTGTGCCCGGTGTGCTTGGTGTGACGTGTGATTAGCCGCCTTTCTTCATAACGCGATCCAGTGGTGTACGATGTGGTGTTCGGCGACGGTCTTGATTCTCGTAGCCGTTGCCATCAGTGGTGTCCACTATCGAGGCTCCTCCTCCTCCTCTTCTTCGTCGTCGACGGCGTCGTGCATCGCGACGCAAAAATTTTATCGCGAGAGCTCCGTTGCTACCCTCTTCTTCTGTCGGCCGATCGTTCTACGGCGCTGCCCTGACGACAGCACTCGTCGTGCCTGGGGTCACCACCTTCCGGCTAGTGACTAGTGATAATCTGTTTGTTGCCAGTGATTAAATTGGGAGTGTCGAAGTGGGAGGAAGCTCGTTTTGCTTCGTCGTGGAATACACGTAACGGTTCTCCTTCGTCTTTGGTCGCGTGTGTGTCGCGAGCTCAACGAGTTAGTTTCTGCTTTTTTTTTTGCATCGTTTCCGTGAAACGAATACGAGATTGATCGTGTTGTTGGTACACGGATCATTGATTTGTCGCGAAACAAGCGAGGAGCGATATTCGAAGGAAACGAGAAAGAGGCTTCCTTGAGCCGACCCGCTGGCGGTATTGAATATCGGTGGTGTGGTGAGAGTGCCGTGATTAGCGTCGGGCGAAGTTGTGTGTCGTTGTACAGTGCCGCCAAACGATACCACAACATCCGATCCCAAATGAAGAGTTCGGAGCAAAATGGTTAGAGAGACACGTCACCTGTGGGTTGGAAATCTGCCGGAAAACATCCGAGAGGATCGCATACGAGAGCATTTCAAACGGTGAGTGCCCTTTCTTTTTTTCTACTTTTTTTCTATAGCCTTCTAACAAAAGGCGTCTTACGTAACTATACAGGGTGTCCTGCGTTTTCTCGTACAAACAACGCCACCCTGTTTCGCAGACGTTATTGATAATATTGAAATGTTATCAGTAATTCGATATATCGGTGATATACAAATGTTATTGGTAATTCGATATATCGATGATATCATACCAATATCGTTAAGGTGAGTGAGAGTGCATGAAACAGTATATACCGCGTAATTTTATTATTCGATCTATTTGTTCCGATTTAAACTTCGAACACAATCAACGGAAATGATCGAGGTAGAATGAGATACATAATTTTTTATCATTTGTATCTAGTTATTCTCGTTCAAAGTTAAGTTAGATTAGATTTGAAATTTCAACGAGAATACGTTTGAATGATAAGTTATGTTAGGTCAGGGTTAGGGGTGAATTAGATTTGAAGCGTAAAAGGAGTAAATAGATTTGAATAGCAAAATTATATTTCAAATTGTGTTAGGTTAGACTGAGGTACATTAGATTCGAAGTTCGCAGAAGTGTAAATAAACTGCAAATGATGTATTATATGTATAATGGGTTAGGCGTGTAATTAGGCCTATTGCGCTGGTGAAATTTGTATGTGAAAACTGAGGACACCTTGTATACACATAAAATATTCAGACACGCTGTTCCCGGTTAGTGCGCACCAAATTCGTGCTTATTTTTCCGTCTACCTGTGTCCTCTAACGTAGAGGACATGAACCTGAAGACGTTCAACGAGATTTACTGGCTTTCTAATTTGTTGAAATAATTTTGATTTGTCCATGAACCGTGCAGACCTATGGTCAATTTGCCGGAAAAGGAATTCTTCCGACCCTTTGCATATATTTTCAGACTAGGGAATAGAACGTTTGTATTGTTGCCGGCAGTTTTGGGTACGGTCAACGATAATTTCGTCTGAACTTTTATGACTGTATATGGCCGTATACTATAGTAGCCTGCGAGGTTTTATGTCGCAGGCCAGATAGTATAGAACTTAAAATATTTTAAGTCGTTTAAACAATCATACGCGGTGTTCGTTACTTACCTACCTTTATTTATACTTTTGGGCGCGAATGAAGCACTCCATTGGCGTAACTATGTAGATATAAAATTCGAAATAGTTAGATCCGATTTAAAAAATCCTGAGAGTTACAAGTCTTCAAACTTGCAAAAGTGGATTCTCAAATTTCGGATTTCCTAAATGTTTAGATATTGAAATTTTTTAGTTCCCTAGTTTTAAAGATCCTAGACTCCCAAAATTTCTACATTCCCGGAGTTTCAAGTTCAAAAGTTCTCGTGTCACCGAATCGTAAATTTGCAAAAATTTGATGCCACCCCGGATAAAAAACTTGGTTACGCCAATGGATGGATAGAGGCAAAATTTAGGAATTCGTAAGGTGTACTCAATGTTTTCGATCCCGTACGTAGATCGAGGATCCTGCATGCGTTTATACGCACCCACACCTCTTGTATACATACGTATACACCATACGATATACAGAGAGCCTTGGCTCTGTCTCTCCTCTCCTCGTAGCGTGAGCGCGCCGTCATTTGTTTTTTCCCCGAAGTAATAATAGCTGAGGACAGCCATTTTGAGAGCTCGCAGCGGCACGAAGTTATTGTTCGACAGTGGCGCTCAATTTGTGGATCCGTTCACCGTGCACGCCTTTAACGTGTTTCAAGAAAGCAAATATTTTAAACAAAATACAAACGAGCGTATACAATTTACGATTGCAATCTTTAAATAATTTTAACCTTCGTCCCAAGAAATACGACTCAAGTTCGCAACAGCCAGTTATCATAGTACAACATATGGCTCGCACGTGCACAATTTATAATTTATGAACAATTCATAGCTATTACTCTATTTCTCGAGTGTTTGCAATGATATACTACACGAATTTAACAAATTTCATGCAGTTTCATGAATATATTAACTTGTAATAAATATAATGATCATCTTGTCATATAGAAAATACAATAGGGATCTGTATAACGTATCAGAAGTGTTAAGAAATTTATAAATAAAGGAATTAAGTGAACATATTATTTTAGTACATTTTATACGTTTGTATTTTACTCGAGTACTAATCAATTTTTAGATTTTTGCATTAAATCAAGTTCGAAATCGGAAAGTTGTTTTATTTATATGTTACTACAAAAGAATGGACGGATTTTTAATACCATTTTGTCCTCGACTTCGTAAATGCACAGAAAAAATAGGTATTCCTGCAATTGAAGAGTATACGGAATATAGAAATTACGAATGTACCTGGAATGCAGGTAAAATTGTTGAGGAGTAAAGATCGAAGTAGGAAAACAGAAGTGAAAACTAACGGTGACGTGGCGCAGTGTCGCTCAACCCGCGGATACCCGAGAACACAGCACGAACTACAATGTAAAATAATTTACTACGCTTAATGTCACGATGTTAAAGAAACTGCTTCACAGTTTCATTAATTTTCAGACACACGACAGTTATTTATAGGTTTACGAGAATACGTTTTGTATCGTGATTTACATAACAAAGTTTACTACGTTACGTATCACGATATAACGATGAAATATAACTTCTGTTCTGTAATTCAGATATCTTTTCTTACTTATTACCATTCATATATTTATTCAACATGATTTATATAGGACTGGTATGCTGTACTTTTGAAATTGTTTTCATTGGCGTAGCTGGAATTTCTGAATTAAGGAAAATTAGAAATCAGATACTTTGGAAATTTGAGAAATTGAAAGTTGCGACGTGTGTGGCTTGAAAAAATTAGAAGTTAGGGAATTTGACAATTCGAATATTTTCATCTTTTTAAATATCTGAGATAAAATTTATTCTACGTCTTTTATGCTATATCAGGAGAGTCTAGTTACGTTGATCTTCATAGTTACACCTGTTTCGGTTCTTTTCTAAGTTTAACCTTATGCTTAGGAAAAAATCGAAATAAATATTATTCTGATAAATTTGTGCAAAGCAGCTACGCGGTTTTTGTGCAACCTTTGCTTGGCGTGAAATACTTGGATGCTCCGATGAAATTCGCCGTGGTGTTTAACTACTATAATAGAAAGCAGTGTTCGTTTTTAAAGAGAAATGAATGGGCAATGTTTTCAATACGGATCCTAATCTGTTTCGTGCCATTAATTTTTCTTCACGAAACGCACATGTCGGTGAATATTCGCATTGCCAGCGGCGCTACATTTTACGTGCCAGCTGGCGATACTTCATTTGTACATTGGCTTCGTTCTTACGGTCGTCTACCGTGCGTTATAGCCTTAAAGGTTTGTCCTTAAAATGGCGGTTGGCGTCGTTACGCCGTTGACCTTTCCTGAAACGCACGATACGTAAAGAACAATATTTGTTCCATTATTTCTTCCTTATAATCGAATTGCATGTTTTTTTAATATTTCATATAATTTTTAAACAAATTCACCTTTTTTAGAATACTTCCTCGTTTAGTTACACTTAATTAATGCGTCCAAAACTATTTTATAAACGAATAAACTGTAAGCTCGTTAAAATTTTGAACGTTATGCACTATGGACGTTGCATAATATTCAAAAATAATACAAAGTAATTTAATCCTTTTTAACCTTCGGAGTAGGGAGCCTATTTTTGAAACATAAACGTCAGGGTTACAAGTCCCTCGCTAAAAATTCATTAAAATAGTTTCTAATGAATATTTTCCGCTATAATTCTCTATTAAATTTCATAATATTAATTCCGATGAATACGTTAATAAATTGGGGGGCTCAAAGTCCTCCCCTCTTTATATTCTAAAACTTAATATTCAGATGAATATGATATAAAATTCTCGTCCTTTTAATTCATAGAAATCTATATATGTATAGAAATTGTACAATTTTGAGTCCCACAGCAAATTAAATAATATTTTTAAATGTTGACTGTATTAAATATAATTTAATATATGTTGCACCTTTTTGTTGATCCTTTCTTGGAACGTGTGCATACTATACTATTATTTGACAATTAAAAAATGTAAAAACGGCAAGTACTTTCTTGGGTGCCTAATATGTATATATCTATGTTAGATGCATTTGCATGAATACAATACTACCCAGAAGAATGCATTCACTATGTTCTTCGGTGCAAAGCAACATTTGCACAAAAATAAGAATTCTTTCAGACCCTGCAGGCTGTGTACATTTGACCATTTCTTTGTATGGCTCCGAAATCAGATTCGAAGATGTGTTTTGAAACGCACGTCCGCTACATTCTTATGCGTACGACATATGCATCGTATTCGTGCAACGCGTTACACACCCGCTTACTAATACATATTTGCACTGCATACATATAAGGTGTCCCAACAAACCGCATACATCCACGAATATCAATATCAAGCACAGAAATGTCAGCCAAAATATCGGGAGACAATGGCGATCATCACGAATATCTACAGTTTGGAGACAGGCAACGTGATGTAAATTTATTTTTATTTTTTATATTATACGCTAATAAAATGTGTGTACATTTTATTGGGACACCCCATACACGCATGGCATACGATAGACCTCCGAATTTCTCTGTATTCACTACATCGCGAACGATACAACCGTATCCATCGAGTATGCACACGTATATGTGCCCGTGCACAAGTCATATGCGCACGTATCGCGTTCGCAATTTATGGTCACACGGAGATAAGAGTATGCACTGCTTTCATACACACGCATACCCACGAACTTGATGCTGTATGCATGCTTAGATTATATTTACAACTTATGCGCGTGTGTGGGCCGGTTTATTGACAGAATATTTTTGAATGTACCGTTGGTTTTTACTTGAACAACGCCGATTTCCAGAGTCTCGTATTTCGACATTTTTTCATCTTGAAATGTAGAAATTCGAGGATTCACGAATTTGACAAATTTGAAAATGTAGGAACTCCAAACTTTGGAAATTTGACGATTAATACTAGAAGTACCGGCACTAAATGCATGCTTACTTCAAAACTGAAAATAAAGTAGAAAAATTAAATAAATAAATATTGCAGCATCGCCTAACATATACAACCATTCATTAGCTCAATAAAACATGACATAGTCATGTTTTGACACCCAAATATGGGTGACGCTTTTTGTCTTCGATTTAGATAGGATTTTAAATTGAGATTTTCACAAGAATTTAATTGAACAAGCACCGATATATAAATATATAATATACACAAAATAAAAATATAAATACAACTATAATTATAAAAATAAAAATGAAGTTGGGTCTGGCAAGGATACAAATTAAATTGTAACTCAGCCTAATCACGCTGGGCGACAAACGTGTTAAAGAATTCAGAATTTTTAAACTTAGAGATCAAAACATTTAGATTTTTCTTAATATGGAATTTAGTTGATGGAAGGTTTCTGCTGGAATACGAAATCGTACGAGAATTTGAAGATTACGGAATGGATGGTTTGGAAACGAAAAAATATCGGAAATGCGATGATTTGAGAATTGGGAGAGCGTGAAAACGATAAAATTTCAGGTATATGTAGAATAGCTAAAGCCTACGTTGCAGCTGATTGTACGTGTGTGCGCGCACGCGTACATGTATGTACGTGCGGGTTGCCGGCGTATTTTGTTATATTGATCGCGCGTGGTCGACCACCTCCCCTTCGCCAGCCTCACTCTGCCCCATCTCTCCCCACCCCATATCGTACCGCGCCCCTGCACCCCATGCTCACCCCACCCTTTGCCTCTGCGCCTCGTCCTCGTGTTCCACTCGACGTCACCCATCCGAAAACCTTCGACTCTCCAACCTTCCAGTCACACGCATTTTCGTGTGTTGGTGTACCTACGATGATATACGAGCTGTCATAAATATGTATCCGAGTTACATGCGCACATATATACTCTATGTGCGCTGGGACTCGTTGCCTTGTGTGCTTGTTTCTTTCTTCTAGCGGCAATCGAATTCCTTCCTTCCGTTCTTTTTCTTTCCTTCACGAAATATGCCTATGGGCGAATGATGTATTTTAGCGTGCTTTTCTAACGATCGTAATCGTCTTCATCTCGGCAACGTTTAACACGCGATGCTGTATTCTTTCGATTTCTCTCGAATTCGAATTTTTGTTCAATTCGGAGCGACTTAAATCGGCGTTTTCCAATTTTATGAGATTGAACTTGACTCAATTCCAGTCTGTACGAGTTTAGTGTACTCGATTCGATTCAAAGTGTAGTTCAATTCACTGTACAGGGCATTTACACGTACGACAATGCAGAAACGATTTGCCAATAACGTAAGTTTTATATTAACACTAGAACTACCAACCAGTCAAAATGACTGATTTCGGGTTTGGCATTTTTTATTACAAAATTTTAATGCCGTCCTTTATTATTTAGGTGATACTGCAATATTTATTTATTTATTTTTCTACTTTATTTTCAGTTTTGAAGTAAGCATCCATTTAATGCCGGTACTGCTAGTGGTAATAACTGTTTGATAAGCTCGAGTAAAGTATGAAAGTATAAAAAGAATAAATTTGTTTTTGAAAAGCAAGCTCGAGAGATCTATCTTTCCAAACAGTATCGATTTTACGCAAATGAGAATGCACAGGGTCGAAGATCGCACAGTTAATTGGAACGTTGCTCTCTTGACGCATTGCGCCGTTGGGATATGGATACTTCTATTACCAACTTTGTAAAGCCGTATTTTATTTTTACTTTTTTTCTCTCGTATATTATCCTCTTCGCTTCGAAGGTCGTATATATTCGCGTCTATACGTCCATTAATATGCACGAAAGACGTATACATATATACATTCTGATATATCTTATGTGTACGAAAGACGTGTATATACATTCAATAAACGTTTCCCGAGAATATTTAGTCCTTTAAGTTTCCTCCTTATTCGTCGTACGTAATTTTTCAATCTTTTCCTGATATAATTCTGGCAACGTTAAAAGAAAGCGTTTGTAAAAATTTAGTCACCCAGCCTACTGTATCAGTTACTCGACAGATAAAAATGCAAATATAGTCCCATCGGTGTTCATTCTTATTTTTACTGCGAACGTCGTTATTTCGAACGCGAGACGTTACTATCGGTAATGTTCTCCGTAACGTTCGCGCGGAATAGACATAGGCATAAAACCGCAGTGTAATTTTGCCCCGACGTTTTCGTGACGTTTCGCCGCGAAAGAGTTTCGGGCAATTCAGACATCGAGGTCTTCTCGAACACACACTCGCACGAAGAAGCCGATACCGCCAAATTTCTTCATCCGTCGACCCTGTTACGGTATCTGGCAAACGGCCGGCATTGCGTTTCAAACTGAAACGACTATGTTGCCTTCTCTCCTTCGTGTCTCGCGGCGTGTCTCTCGTTTCGTGACGTTGCCATGTCTGCGCCGGTCGTTTACGTGTTGTCGGCTTGGCAACGTTGCATCTTCTACTCTCTCTCTCTCGCTCTTTCTGTTTCTCACATACACACACACAGAGAGAGAGAAGCCCGACTGAGTTGTGGCAGCTTGGTAAACGGACCACTCCGTATACTTGCCTCGATCATCGTTCTGCGAACTTGGACACTTGGTTACTCCTCCGTTTGTCGTTCGCAATTTTTATTTTCCGCATAAAAGTGCTAACGAAATTAGCTCCTTCCTTCGAAGCAATTATAACGATCCGTGAGAGCCGCGATAATTCGTTGGTGTTCGTTGGTTCGAGACTTATCGTTGATTCGGTACGCGAGTGAATTACGGGTTACAGTGATTTTGTTGCTTGCAATTTTTTGCACGCTGCTTGTTTCCGTAGGAAAAATCGTGCTGCAAGGGAAACTGGGTCTTACCGCTTCTTTCAATTTTTTATATTCAGGACTAGGTTATTCGAGATTTGGAAATTCGTAAATCGCGAATTTGAAAATTAAAAAATGTATAAGCTTGGGTATTTGAAAATTTGTAAACTGAAAGTCTCCACATCGGAACCCCAAAATGGAGGACGACCGATGGTGGGCTCCCCCCTCCACACCAGTTCCTTGGTAAAAAAGAGCCTCTACTGTACCTAAATATATGAGACGTCGAAATAAAATGTTTGTTTCAAAATAAGATACAATGTTTGCGTAAACATGCCACCGTTGACAAGCTCTTTGTAGTCATTTTTAATACGTAATGAGTCGGAATCGTACCGCATCCGTTATCTGTTCCAACATTTTACGATGCGTCAAGTGTGTATAATATTTCTACCGTAACTCAAGTCTGTGCATGTCTCTCTGTCTCGATTATATATAGTATATATATGTATATGCACATGTCTCGTATGTTCTCCAAGGGCTCTTGGCCACGTAGAACACACGACTGACTTTCACCGGCTAAGACACCGAGTTCAAGAAGGAGGTGGACGATATATTAACCGTTCGAGAAACATTAGTCGAAATGTGCCAACCATTTTTACGTTTTCTATATTTTAAAAATATTTATAAACATTCTTTATGCCCCTGATACGTTCGTTATAAATATTACTTATTTTTATACGTATTTTATTATTTTTTAATAAATTTTATGTAGTACTTACATTTTTTTTCATTTCTATTATTTGTTGATATTCTTGTAGGAGAATTTTATTATTTTTACTATTTCGGTATATCATTTTAACTTTTCCACTATAAAACTGTTCTGTAATTTACTTCTTTCCTCGACTTCTATTATACTTTTCCACGATGTATGTCCTTTACATAGGTGCATTATACTCGTTAGGTGAGTAAAAGAACATCAAACAACATAATTGATGGATTCCTATGGAAATTCAACCGTAACCCAACAAAAAAACTACACGTACTTTGAAAGTAATAATTGTATTTAAAAATATTGGGATTTAAGAATATTATTAAAATCCAGAAATATCGAAACCCTATGATAAACGAATCTAGGTATATTGCGATCTAGGAAGTAGGCGAGTTTTAAACAATTGAATGAAATAAAATGAATACCAAAGTGTTTATCATATTACGATAATAGTTTAGGCTTGTACACGTAATTTACAATAAATATACTACATACTTTAGTTTTATTATAGTCATTGCGTAAGTGACCGCCATTACCCTCTTTCCCCCTAACGTTCGACCCTAGTTTCTTCATCCCTCTCGTCACCGATGTTTATTTTTTACGACTCCGTACCCCGATGACTATCGGAGACGTATTCGCGTATAAGCCCCGACACCTGCTCTTCGAACTTTCTTTTCCTGTTCCCCTCCGGAATATATAACGTTCGGTTCCGTTGTTTCGTATTAATAGAATGCTTTATGAAGTTCGAAGTGTCCGATATTCGACACGCGTGACGTACACGCGTATTCCCATGAGATGAATACCGAAACGGCGCGATCACTTTATTCCGTCCCTTCTCGTTTATTTTTTTTTTCTTTTTCTTTTGCATCGCAATTTTTCGTAATGGACGTAATGGTCCTTGTAACCACGTACATTCCACGGAAACGTGCTCGAGTGACCCAGAGGGCCGACGAGAAATTGTAGATCTGGAATCGATAGGGTTCGCCGCGACGTTGCCGGCAATATATGCCGTGCACCATGTACAAATTGGCAACGGCGCGTTCATCTTGGGGACCAGTCAGAACGCGCGCGTTTTTGTAGATTTCAAGGCCCTACCTTTTGGATTCAAAAATAAATCCCTCTACGCCGGGCCCCCGTGCAGACTTAATTGTATCGCATTACATGTTCAGAATTTTTATGCAGCTGTATCTCCGCTAGAAATACCAATTTCTTTGTTATTTCGGTCAGATGTTTCTCGCGTGTACACAGAATAAAATTTTGCAATTATCTTTTTTGGCGAAATTTATTATTATATATTGTTAGATCCACAAACTAAATTCACAATTTTTTCTTTGAATGTATGAAGATACGAAATTAATTTAATATTCATAAATTTATATTTTTAACGTTGTTGAAATCTAAACAATAATAACGAATGTAATGACAAGTTTTTAACTTTGTTAATCTGCAGATTCTGGAAGTACAAATTTACTCTTTTTCAGATTATGAAATTTCCAACTCCTCGGTTGTCCTCGGTTTCATAATTATTGAAAAATTGCGAATAGTAAATGTAGTTTGTAATGTAAATTACAAGAAAAAGTATCATAACGTCAAGATGTACTTTTGCTATTATACCTGCATCTCCATAACGAGAAACTGCAGAACTTACTTCATGAACAGTGAAGTTGTGTTTATTTTCTTTGCGCATCGAGCGCAATATTAACGCGTAACCTAACGACGCTGTTAATATCTACGTATATAAAGAAAGAACAAAGGAATCTTTCTCACCACATCCAGTTGATATTTTTCAAGCATGAAATAAGTAGAGCGAGGCTCCGTTTGAAACGCCTCGAGGGGCCTGGTAATCTGAGATCCGGAACCAGCTCGAGACATCCGGACTCCAGGGTTGGGCCCAAGTTCTCAGGGACAAAGGGAATTGCCATAACAGATTCGTCAAATACAGCCAACACCTCTATGCCTGTGAAACGCTGTCCCTAGCCATCGACTTTTCGTCAACGTATACATATACATGCATAAATGTGTAGAGTCGCTACAAGGATGTTCCTCGACAACCAACATTCAGATAAAAATATTCTATGTATCACTGTAATAACAGTATTTTATATTATTTAGTAAAATATATATTTTATGTGTCGATATTTATTAACAATATTTTATATTTATATCTCGAAGTTCACTTTCCTTGGATACCTTGTTGAAGGTATTTTAAACTGGGCATTATGTTTGTGTATATTTTTTTTCATTATGGTACTAAAGTATTAAATTCTAATGTTCGTGTTTATAATTTTTGTTTGTTCCAAAATTATAAGCAAATATTTAATACACGTATGTATGTTTTTATTTTTGTACATATATAGTTTTGATACATAACAGCATTCCGTAAACAATTTTGGTTTTCAAACGTGAATAAAAGTCTTAATAGCGTGAGTTATCTAACTCACTGATAAAAATTGTAAATTATGTGATTCACTGAAACTGATAGGATGTGTTTCGTTCGTATAATATGTTCTAGTAGTTTTACTACATGTTAAGCAAGTACACATGTGACTTGTGTCAGATATTCTATTAACAAATGGGCAAGTATAACGCAAAAGTTAATATTTTAAATAATTTATCTTATACCCTAATGGTTTTGATATCTCTCTTCATTATTAACGTATAAGTGGATATACAACTTGTGCTTTTATTTTTATGAATAGACACGAATGGGTTCATATCTACCTACACAAGTCTATGTTTTTAACTCTTATCTAGTTCGAACGAGTACAGTGGACTCGTACACCTAATCCTCGTTCATAAAATTATAAATATAATCGAACAGATTATTTTTCAAACAGTACTGATAATCTTGGAAAGTTTATTCTAAAAATAAACTATATCTACCATTTATCAGAACCGTATACTAACACTCGTTTAGTGTAACGGCATATGATTGTTTATGTTATATAAATAGTTCCTTTTTAGGGTTCAAAATTGTACTTAAAATTATAAATTATACTTGTAAGTATTATACTGCATTATATTTTACATCCTTAAATGTATTTTTAACTTTTTAAGTCTACAGATATAAATAAAATTATGACATATATGGATATGTAAATAATAACATGTGAAAATATAAATAGCAATTGCAGAATATAAAATATAATAATTAGCACAAAATTGCAATCAGTGAAATGTAAATTGACTCGCGAAATATTTATATTTATAAAGTATAATTTGCTGCATTGTAAATTTAATATGCATTATATTTTACTTCAGTCAAGTTCAACGACACCTCTCTTTATTTCCATTAATGACACCTTGACGATATATATATATTATCGACATATCATTAAATATTAATAAGATATCGATAATCAATAGTCACACCACTGGTCAGTAATTGCACATTACTTTATCCTTCTGCTCTCTACGAAGCAACCCCTTTAATCGTTTGTGCTATGATTTGGCAGTTAGAGTATAATTAACCATTTATTGCGACTATATTAAAACAAATAAAGAAAGTTAGAATATTATACGAATTTAAGATGCCATAAACACCCTTTATTATAAAATTCCTTCATCCCTTTACTGGGTATACATAATGATATCTAAATAAAGATTAATAGTACCATCATGATGTATAGTATAGAATAATTATTTGCTGGTGGTATATTTATAACTATAATGCAAGACTACTATTTCAAATTTTATTAAAAATAAACAAATTATAGAAAAATGTATGAGTTACGATTTATGTCAATTGATGGAGGAAGAGGATAATTTTTTTTACTAATTATATTGTTGGAGCATATTTTACTCATTCTCCTTCAATATGATATTAATAATCATGTTCTCTACAAAGTCACGACAACCTCCTTTATCCAATTTACCAATGTCCTAACTTTCCGAAATACAACATACGATGGTTGCACATTTTTAGATTTTAGTTCTACGCGATAGTCATTACTGATAGAATTTTGTTTGAAAACATTAAAGAAAGTTATGAATATTTAAATCTCAATTAACATTTATCATAGTAGGTACATGCGGAATAACATAAAATTTAAAGTGGGAAAAACATGTCAGTGGTTATCAAAATGTTAAAATTCAACCACTCTAAAAACATAAAGAAAGGTTTCATACTTGAATAATAAGAATGCGTGACGCGTGGGCTCGTCATTACAGTTTGACGGGAGAAACGTAACCGAAAGAATCTAAATACTAGATCTAACTCTCTATCGTACTAAGTAACAATCTCAAAAACACGAGAAAGTAAAAAGTGAAAAATTAAAATGACGAATACGCAACAACGGTTATCAAAGCGTAAAAATCGAGCTGTACGAAAAATAATAAGAAAGGTTTCACACACAACTAGCGAGAGTGCGTGACGAGTGGGTTACTCGTTTCCGACTTCAATAGACAAGCCTAACCGAAAGATTCTAAATACTATAGCCCCAGCTACATTCCTCGTCGAAATAGGTAATAGTCCAAAAACATAACGCAAGAAGTGAAGAGTCAAAGTACCAAATACACGACAGAACTCGTTAGAGCGTAAAAATCGAAGCGTACGAAAAACAATAAGAAAGGTTTCACACTCGACCGGCGACAGTGCGTGACGTGCGGGCTAGCCGTTTCCAACTCGAACACAGAAGCCCGACCGAAAGATTCTAAACACCAATTCCAGCTACATTCCTTGTAATAGGTAACAGTCCAAAAAAAAAACTACCGTAAAAAGTGAAGATTCAAACGAATACACGAGCGGCGTTCGTCCGAGCGTAAAAATCGTAGCATACGAAAAATTATAAGAAAGGTTTCACGCTCGACCAGAGAGAGTGCGTGACGAGTGGGCTCGTCGTTCGATCGCGATGAGGTTAACACTTGGAAATACCGGCATGACACTACAAGTACCGGCATAAAATGCATGCTTACATCAAAACTGAAAATAAAGCAGAAAAATAAATAAATAAATAAATATTGCAGCATCACCTAACATATACAACCATTAATTAGCTCAATAAAACATGATAGACATTTTGACAAAAGGCAATACAATTTTCTAATAAAAAATGCCAAACCTGAAAGCAATCGTTTTGACTGGTTGGTAGTTCTAGCGTTAAATGCACACTTCAAAATCAAGAATAAAGTACAACAAAAACAAACAAATAAACACTACAGCATCACCCTAAAATATACAACAGACCTCAATAAAAACTAACCAGACATTTCGTCAAAAAAAAAAAAAAAAAAAAGGGGTGGCAACGAAATTTGTAACAAAATGTCAAACCCCGATCGTTTTGAAATCGGTGTTGGTAGTAGTTTCCCTCTTAATCGCGAAGAGGGAGAAACGTATCCGAAAGATCCTGGATGTATTAGCGGGTTTAGCTAGATTGTCGGACGAGTTAGGTAGGTAGGTAGACGAGCAGGCAGCCAGGCCACGCTAGGCCAGACCAGGCGAGCAAGGCACAGAGAGGCAGTTCGACATGGTACACTGGTTCGAGAGCTGGCAACGTCGCGCGTCGTCGAAAAGGAAGCCCGGCAACGTCGCACGGCTATTATGTAACACCCGGCAACGTCGCCGGGATACACCGAGGGGCGCCGCCAGTGAATATCGGTGGGGAGAATAGGGCCGTTGGGGAGAGTCGTCGAAGGTGGGCGGTCGAGGGAGAATGGCGCGAACGGGGCGGAAGGGGGGTGAGATCGCCGATGGGGGGAGTGGCGAGGGGGGTGGGATGGTGGAGGGGGGCATTATATACGGAAGGGGGAAGCACGTACACGCCAGGGTCCCCACCCTTTGCTTCGTTGCTGCGTCACACGAGACATTGCAACCCCTTGTGTCCATATAGCGTATACACGCGTTATGTGGCTATATACCCCGGCTACGCGGTCGTGTGTGTGTGTACGTACACACTATATCGAGAAAACCACCTTATAGCGAGGAACCCCTCGAAAATGGGGCTTCGAGGAACGGCCGGCTCGGAGAAAATATATATCGCGAATAGAACGGCCGATAACGAAATTTCCTTTTCCGACTTGGCCGGACTTTACACCCGGCTAGATTATCGTTCGTAAATCGCTGCGATTACGTTCTCCTGTCGGATAGATTGAGATACATGGAATGTCCATTGGGCCCGATAAAATCAATTATCCTAGATATGGATCTGGCCGGTTCGTAAACGTACGTTTTCGTAAGTCGTTACGGATTTCGTTATTTCCTTCTTCTTAGGATGTTTGCGAAGAATTTTGAATAAAGGGGTTTGCGTTCACTGCGTTGGCAGTGTCGGGTCTCTATTTTGTTATGTGCATGAGTATTGGATTGAAACTTATTGTGTCTTGTAACGCGTTTTTATTATAACGCTTTATCGTTGCAATTTTCTGGATCAAGCAGGCTCTCGTTCGGTAAATGATTTAGAAGGCACGATTTTATACAGGAAACATCGTGCATGTAGGAATGTCGCGTGTTTGTGTACGTAACAGAATTCGTGAGAGGTAAAGGACCGCTTAAATGAAGAAACGAACGTGAACGTAGGATTTTTCGTATAGAAATAATCTAATGAGTCATTTACGATGCGATCGTGGTTAGTTACGTCAGTATTCTAATCAGGATCGTTTCTGGGACAGAGAAAATCGCGTGCGTTTCGTTCGGAGAGTGTACGTTGTATTCCGTGCCGTTTATAATAGCCAAGGAGAGCTGATGAGCTAAATCGAAGTATTACACGAAGTCGTTGAACTCCCCGGATGAATCGATGAACGGACGAATTTCGATTCTTCTCGTTTCAGCGCTACGAAAGAAAGGCTGGATCTTTCGTCGGCGTTTTGTACTTTGGAAAGTTCTTTGCATAATCCGTCCGTGCAAAATGAAAAATGCTGTGTCAAAGTGGAGAGAAAGCCGCACGAATACGTGGAAAATGTCTCGTTAGAGACATCCTTAGAATTCTCCGGGGAGATTCGACGGTCGCTAGAAATTGTCGTGAAAGGGACTTACCCGATGCTGGTTCAATTACGTGTTAATCATAGGATCGTTACATTATCGGCCGTACGTATTTCACGACGCACGTAGGTGACGTGCAAGAAATCCTAAATATCCCGACTATTATTGTTCGCTTCTGCGAAATTCGTTTTCTATTCTTGTTTGGACATATCGCGGGCTATTGCGTCTAGGGATATTGCGGTCCGGGATAAGAATATCTCAAATCTAAGAATATTGTGATTTCGAAGTTCAGGAATGGTAGAAAATTTGGGAAATTTGGAATATCACATTATTCGGCCAGTGGAGTCTAGAGATATTGGTATCTGGGGACATTGAGATGTGTAGGGATTTTTTCGATGTAGGAGTATTGGAATCAAGGTATTTTAGGATATTCGATTATTGATTTATTGCGGTATCTGGCTCTAGGGGAATTACTAAATAGGTATATTGGGCTTGTAGGATCTAGGGATATTGCAAAATTAGACATCAAGGTAACCAAAGTCCAGAAATATTGGAATGTACCGATATTTTTGGGGGCAATTTATAGTTTAGGGATACTGGTTCTAGTGATATTCTAATCACTAGATATTTTCTTTAGACGTATCGACGTACCATGGTATTTCAATCTAGGAATATTTGACATGTAGATGCATTGTGGTCCAGTGATTTAGGGATATCCAGGGATGAATTTAGGGATATTTAAATATACACGTATCGAGGTCCAGTGATATTTGAATCAAGGTATATTAGAATCTAGTGATATCGAGCTGTTTGGCTACTGCGATACTGGAATATTACTATCTAGAGACATTGGAACATTATAATCCGCAGATATACGGACATAGGGATCTGGTAATGCAAGAATATAGGAGAATGTAACTAGTGAGAGATCTACACAGATCCATAGATCTAAAAAGCCTATAATTTATAAATATAAGATTTATTAACGTTCATGGTGCGTATTTGTGTTGTCCGTCACACTAGAACGTGGTAAATAGAAGAAAGGGAGTATAATCGAATTTCGAGATGCAACGTTTTGAATCGGTACACATTCAGTCCCTTATCGGCAATTATTTCATCGAATACCATTCACGGGACGATCGATATCGCGTATATATACCTGGAGGCATTGTAAAGGTAAGGGCTTTCATAACATTTCGTCACGTGCAGAAAACGCGTTCCCGTTTCTATTTGAAACGCCAGAGATCCAGGCGAACGCAAATGCGTCAGCAACCGGTTAAAGGTTAAAATTATGCAACGGAAACAGAAGAAGCGTTAGCAGGTGCATTCGAAATTGCCCGACGAAATTATCACGGTTTAAACATAGATTTCGATGCACATCGATTTTCTATCGAGGACGCGAAACTACGTCACGCGTCTTCCTCGCATATATTAATGGACAACGTGTCTACGAGGTGCTCGGTCGCGCGTTCCCGTTCTTCTTTTTATTATTATTCCGTCCCTTGGAAACAAAACGCGTTAGCCTTCGCTCATCGAAACTGGCACAGCGCGTAAACCGCGATTATATTATTTAACGTCTGCATACTCCGGTCGAAGGTACAAGACAATCCGCTTATAAGTTTAACCGTACGAACGTTTCGTTCGATATGTCGTACCTGGACGAATTTTTAACTCGTGAATACGTTTCTACTCGTTGAGAAATGTCTCATGATAAGTTCTCGCTCGAAGAAGGATTTTTCAAAATTCGGGGTAAATCGATTTTTGATAAAGAAATGTTTCAATAATTTACACGTTACGACTGAATCGGATAAGCACGATAAAAATGGTCTTTTTTAATGAACTTCGTACCATTCGATAGGTTGTCCGAAGAAATCCCTTTTCGTAGACTTTTAATCCCCTATCACCACTATGGGGGTAGTTAGGGGGTGACCAAATTTTTCGGTTTTCGTTTAATATCTTCCGTTCTACTTGACAGAAAATTATGACAAAATTCACTGTTACTCTACCAACTGAGATACGTATCTGTGAATTTTTTCGGAATTTTTGTGCGCAAATGCGATTTTTAAAAAATTCGACAAGATTTCAATTGCCGATTTTTTATCGAAGTTATCCAGTGATCACATTTTTGTTCATGCAGTACAATGCCCTTATTATAATTAGTCATCTCGAATTTTTTCAGACTTTTTGAAGCGGTGGAACACAGTTAAAAAATAAAAATAATTAAAAAATTGAGATCATACAAAATCATTCTTAACACGTACAAAAAATAAAAAATTCATTAATGATAAAGTATAGAATACAGTCTTTCAAATGATACCAAAACTATTTATCATTTATTAAAAATGTATTACGTTATTACGATTTTATCACTCAAGGAGGTGAATTCATTTTTCTGGTGCGTCAATCAGAACTAACTATTACAGCTACAACATTAACACGAACAAAGAAAATTAAAATATTATGCGTATTTAATATTCAATGATCCTCGATTACGCAAATTATAATTGTATATCAAGTTTACATATGAGCGTATTCAAAATTTTAGTAAGTTTTATCGAGTTTAAGCGAGTACGTCACGTGTCAGACTCGTCAAAGTATGGCAAGGGGTTAATCTCGAAACCGCGTTGTACAACACCATCGTTCGCATACAACCTCGATGGTGCCCCATGATCGTTTGTTTATGCGTTTCACTTTTGCCTCGGATCACGCAATCGGAAGTTTTGCACAGGTTCGCGTACCTCAACGAAGAAGAGTAGACCCGTTCGTTATTTCGCAGTCGACGAGTGACGCGAATTTTAGCGTCTTCGACCGCCGTTTCCGTCGTTTCGACTCCGTGGATCGATTCGGCTCGGTCGACTTCGCGAAGTTGCACAATTTTGTTAAGGAATCTGGATTCATTCAGAAGTTTCGCAATTACAACGGCGTGTTTGCATGTTTAGAGAAAGCGAAATAAGACGGGGCGACCCACGCTCCCGGACCAGCGGCGGGCAAAACGTTGCAACGAACTTTGCTGTTTCTTCGTTGCCATTCATAAATATCGATGCTTAAAATAAGTGCGCATTAAAGGTGGAGGTGGTGGGTGAGCAGCTCTCGAGGCGGACCAGTAAAATCCAAACCGTGCGTCCCGGCGTGCCGGTTGTCCGTGCCAATGTTTCATCGGATTTATTTCTGTCTCGTTAGATCGTGCGCTCTATCATCTTTACGCTTCTGCAAGAAAATTTACGGTATGTGCCCGGTTTCTGCGTAACTCGGATACGCGTTCCTAGCGATTTGGTCTAGGGACCTCGATTTTGGGATTCAGGAGCGTTCGGAATTTGGGGATTCCCGGGTTCAGGAGTGTTGTTATCTAGGGATATCGCACCAAAGATTATTGAAATCCGAGGATATCCATGGCCAAAAGTTTGGAATCTGGGGATATAAAAATTCAAAGATATTGAAGTCTAGGGATATCGAAGTCGAAGAATATTAGAGTCTTGGGGTATGGGTTCCAAGGTTATTGGAATCTGATGATTTCGAGGGCCAAAAGTTTGGAATCTGGGGATATAAAAATCCCAGGTATTAGGATCTAGGGATATGAAATTCAAAAAGAACCAGAATCTAGAACTAGCTGGATTTGTGAGTATTTGAATCTGGGGATAACGTGAATCGAGATTATTTGAATCTAGGGATATCGAACATTCGACGATGCCAGAATCTAGGGCCATTGAGGTTCGAGGCCACAGAACCTAGAGATACTTGGATCTAGGGATGTCAGTATCTAGAAATATATCTCGATAATGTCGGAGTCGAGAGTATTGCAATCTAGGGATATTAGAGGCCAAGAACATCGCAGTGTAGGGATATCCGTGTCCAGAGATATTTGCACTTAAAGGTACGGCACTGTAGTGATATCAAGGTCGAAGAACAGCGGAGTTTAGGGATATATCGATTTTTCGAACAGTGAGGTGCCATATTTTATTGAAATTAAGAATGCTTGTATGTATTAGTTGACATTTTAGTATTCACTTATCTATTTTTCCACCAAACTTTCAATTTAACACTAAACGTACCAAAGCGGTCAAAATGACCAATCAACAAGTTTATAATTTTAAGTCACGAAGCATTTTAAAGTGACTGTTTTGAAATTCTTGTTATTTTTCATCAAGATAAAGAATCAATGTGTACGTACACCAATTTGTATTTTATCGTTCATCTATTAATTTTTTAATTTTATTTTTAATTTTAAAATAAACGTGCATTATACGCCGGCAGGTCTAGTGTTAATAGTAAGTTTGCTTTTGTAACGCTGGTAGTTCTAGTGTTAATTTCGGACGACGATCACGTTCGGTTGGTCCGTCGCAACGAAAGGGCTAATCGACGAGCAGAGGGAACAAGGAGACTTGACGTGTAAAAGAGAGCAAGCAGCAATTAGCAGTCACGTAGCGACACAAATCGAGAGAGGCCGCCGCCTCCTTCCTTTCAGCGTTTTTAGGCCGGTCATCTACGTCTGTTGTTTTGTAGTTCAACGACTCCTTTACCTCCACCACCTCCGCAGCCAGCCAGCCTCTTTCGCTCACCTCTGCTTCCTTGCTGGAGACCAGAGATATTTCTCGCACGTTACCTACACTGTGTCCCGTTTAATTGTATACCGGACGGAATATCTCGCTGATCGTTGACGAGATACGATGAATTCGCTGTTACGAAAGTTGTCTGCTGCGAACCGGGACGTTCTCTGCGACGTAAACAATTTTTTTTTTTCTCTCTCTCTCTCTCTCTCTCTCTTGCGAATATCGTGGAACGGATTTTAAGGTCAACGTATTGGCTTTCGGCGGTTCGATACATATTTTTATTCGCTCGTAGCACTTTCGTCGAGAATACTGTATCGTACGGTGGTTTTTGTAGGAGAAATAGCAATTTGGTGCAAACGTAGATTAATTGATCGTTGAACATTTTCAACATTTCGATATCTTTTCATGTTTTACGTCGCTGATTAAAATTACTGGATCATATCGGAATGTAGAGATAATGACTTTTTTCTTCCATCGTAGCATTTCCGCCGAGACGAATACTGTATCGTAGGTTTTTATACGCAAAATGGTGATAAGTGGAAATATAGATACACGATATTTACGGATTTTAGAAAATTAATAGATTCTTAGAGATTTTCTACATTTTCGATTTCTGTATCTTTTCATTTTTAACATCGCTAATTAAAATTACTGTTTCTCAATATTTATACATTTATAAGTAAATATCTCAATATTTTCGAATTTCGGAATTTAGGGATAATGACTTATTTAGGATTAACACTAGAAGTATCGGCATTAAAAGCATGCTTACTTCAAAACTGAAAATGAAGTAGAAAAATAACTAAATAAATATTGCAGCATCACCTAACATATACAACCATTCATTACCTCAATAAAATATGACCGACATTTTGACAAAAGCACGATAATAAAATTTTGTAATAAAAAATGCCAAGCCCGAAACCAGTCATTTTAACTGGTAGGTAGTTCGTGTCAATATTTCTAAATTTTTTAAGTTTTCAAAATACAAATTTCTAAATTTTTAAAGTTTCCAAAATTCAAATTTGTAAATTGCACATAAAATACATAACAATTCTCGAATACTTTAATTGACAACGATATCGTTTTTCTTAATTTTCTTGGGGGAAGTTATCCCGTTCGTTGCTCGCCAGCGGTACCACCGTGTATAAAACAAAATGGAGAAACCGAGATACTAGAGAAAATAAGGCGCGCGCGTATGATCGAGTGCCTCCTGCGAAACAACCGCGCGAACACAGAAGAAAGCGTACACAAGCAGGCCCTCGAACAATAAATATTCATAAGAACAGGCGCTGTTGTAGGACTACCGAGACTACGTGCACCTAACGAGAGAAACTCGACGTCGGTATCCTTGTCTGAATTAGGAGCTGCAACAGCGTAGGTTGCCGATTGCTAAACGATAAAAATTTTAATCCCGGTGGCCGCTTGCTTTTTCACCGGTGAGTTTAGACGACGGGTTTCGTCATCGCGATTTTCATGTCGAGCTTAATCTCTATTTTTCAGCGTGTTTCGCTTTTTCGATTGAACGGTCATATCGATTTATCGAGCTTCGAGGTTTAACGTTTTTTTTTTTTTTTGACCGAGTGCACGGAGACTGTTTTTTCCTAGGATTTTGGGATTTAGAGATTTATAGATTTGAAAACGGGATGTCGACAATTTTTTGTTTTTTATGATTTGCAAATTTTTGACTCCGAGGATCTGTAAATTTAACAGGGAGTTTCGGGGATTTATGCATTTATTGGTTCGGGAGTTCGAGGATCTGGAAATTTAGGGATTTGGGAGTTGGAGGAATCGGGAATTTAGAGATTCGGGGGTTCAAGAGTTTCTGAATTTATAAATCTGAGAATTTGACAATTTGAAATTTTGGAAATTTAGAAATTTGTAAATATAAGAATTTAGAACTTCAAAAATTTAGAAGTTTGTAAATATAAAAATGTGGAACTTTGGAAATTTAGATATTTGTAAGTATAAGAATTTGGAAATTTGGAAATTTAGAAATATAAGAATTTGAAACTTTGGAAATCGTCAAGGTTCTTCGAGTCGTCCCAAAGGACCGTAGGATGCACCCCGATACACAATTGCGTGATTGTTGTATTGCAGCGACCGCCGTAACGGTCACTATAGTGATCTTTCGTAATAAAGGGTTGGAAGGTTCGCAGAAAGAATGTCCGTCGACGTTCCGCGTAGCGTACCGCTTAGCGCAGTCACCTTTTAAACGAGAGATCCGGGTTCAGAATGTTTTTTCTCGACACGATTTATTTCGTAACACAGTTTCAAACTGTATATACTGAACCGAATATAAGCGATCCGCGAGACGCAGCGGATATTCGTAGCCGAATAGGCTAATTAACCAGATTAAAGAATTCAATGGACCAGCGATTGATGTCAATTCTGTTCTTTCTCTGTCGCCTGGTGTACCTCGTAAAGGTTAAACGAGTCTTCTGACACATCGAGAGAGCCAGTTAGAACAGGAACTAGCGAACGACCGAGTACTGCCATAGCGAACGGGAGAAAAAAAGACGGAGAAAGAGGTTATGATCGTAATAACCTTCTCCACCTACAAACGCTGTTGCCATATATATATTACTTTTATATACGGGGTGTTCCGCGCGTTTTTGTTTTCATTCGATTTATATCGTGTCCTAACGTTGATATAAGAGAGAAAGACGAATCGTATTAAAGTTCATTGAGGGATATAGGGATATTAGGATTCAATGGATCCAGGGATATTAGTAGTCGAAAGATATTAGGAACCTGAGATATTGGAAACGAGAATCTAGAGGAACGACAATACGAGTGATCTAGTGATATTTTAGACCCTCGAATATTCAGAATGGGCATGCGTGGATAACGGTATTAGAATCTAGGGATATTATGAATTTTTCACATAGGTAATCGGAACGCAAGGGAACGAGTATACATATAGGGACATTCGTGATAATAGCATAAATCTCACAATGTCGTAAATTCGAGAACGTTAACGGTCTAGTCATTTTTGTGATCCGGTAATAGTAGCGTTCTGGTCATATTTATCATTCGGGAATATTAGTAGTCTAGTAATATTTGTGATCTGGGAATATAAGAACTTTCGTGATTAACAAATGTCACTAAATACGTTCATACTATCCTGTTCTGTTTATTATTCGTATTTCCATTATACTTGCCATACAATTTATTTTTCTGGTCCGCCAGTCAGAACTAACTGTTACAACTACAATATTAATACGAACAAAGAGAATTAAAATGTTGTGCGTATATTCCATGATCCTTGATTATGCAAATTATAATTGTTCATCAAATTTACATATAAACGTCTTCAAAAATTTAATAGATTTTATTGCGTTTAAGCTGCGAGTGCTTCACGTGTCGGACTCGTCAAAATATGGCAAGTGATTAATACAAGAATTTCCAGTTGGATAAATGATTATTAATTATCATTAAAATGATAAATAATTATTGTGTCGCGTATCGGCAATTCGTTGATAAATTCGTGGTACACCCTATGTAGGATAGAATTCTCTTTCTCCGTTGCGCGCGCGTTACCTCGACTCGTACAGACGCATACACACACGTGCAGACAGACACAAGGGGCCACGTACACACGTACAAAGTCAGCATTTTGCTGTACACTCACCTTTCGGTCGTGTATATCGGCAGAGAAGCTTTCCTGGCTCGACCGAACGAGCGTCGTTCCTACTACCGGCTGGCCGTGACACACTTATTTCATCGGCAACAGAGTAAAGTGGCAGCCATCGCGAAAATCTTGCCGTTTTTCAAGCGACAGGTTCTTCTCCCGGCCATCCTCTCAACCGAGATTCGCCAAACGTGCACGAAATCGTGATTCAATTAGCGCCGCGGTTTATGCCTCGTGTCACGACAATCGACGTGTAACGAGGTTAGGCTACGCGATCGAACGAATAGAAATTCGACGGGGAAAGCCGTTAATCCTGCCGGCGATCATCGATACCATTATTTTTAACGCATTGATCGCCACGTCATCCACATATGGGTGACGCTTAAATTCCGATACGAATCTATAAAACTTTGTTTTATTCATTAAAATAATTATATAGAATTATTTATAATTATACTGAATTAAACTGATTGTTATTATAATTGTACTAAATACTATTTATCGTTTTTAACAAACGAATTATAAGAGTGTTTATTTAGTTTTGGAGAATAATGCATAATAAACATTTATGTTGCACGACGAAATAAGATGTTTGTTCGCTATACAAAAAATTAAATAGAACTTCAAAAATACAGATTTAAACGACACATTCGTACAATATTATAGAGGTTCTCTGGTTATTTCATACTGACCCTTAAAGCCACGTTTTGGTTTTTATCTCCGTAACGCGAGAACTTACAGGTTTCTGGTAGTTAATGTTACTTCGAAACCAGAATGTGATGCAATATTTATAGTTCTGAACTAAGTAACTGTGTTATACTTTCTAATGGAGTGACACTTGTATCATCTATTTATTTAATGAAACAGTCTTCGATAACTCAACGTACACGCATCTTACATCGACGATGCTATTAATAGAAGAGGCGTTGTAAATTAACATTGTGCAATTATCCACTATTAATAATTCTAAAAAGGACAGAAGAAAACTATTATTTAGAATATCGTTAAGCGTTATATCATGTATTATGTTGATTTTAGTGAATCGAGTTATCTTTTTATCGGGAGTCAATTAAGAACCGATAAGGTTAAACCTATTTTCAATGGGATATTCAGATGTGGATGAATATCGGTAATTGATTGACTTTTTGTAAGTTGAATCGATATTTTATGGTGTTCGTTGTGTGAATAAGGAGTTTGTACACTCGCTTTCGATTTTGTGAGATCGTGTAATACTGTTATCGATTTTGGAGTTTCTGATTAATGTCCAGTTGTATTTTGAAATTGTGAAGTTCCGACATCTTGAATTTTGAAATCTCGAAATTTTTTCAGTTTCTGAACTCACGAATTAAAAAATTTCTAGATTACGTAGATGTTACCATTATTTTCATGTCTCAAAATTTCTAAATTTCCAACTTTCAAATTCTCAAATTTCCAAATTCACAAATCCACAAATTCTCAAACTTACAAATTCTCAAATTATCAAACTTTCAAATTCTCAAATTCTCAATTTTCCAAATCCACAAATTCTCAAACTTACAAATTCCCAAATTTCCAAATTCTCAAATTTCCGAATTCTCACATTCTCCAATTCTCAAATTCTCAAATTTCCAAATTCACAAATTCACAAATTCACAAATTCACAAATTCTCAAATTCTCAAATTTCCAAATCCCCAAATTCTCAAACTTCCAAATTCACAAATTCGCAAACTTCCTAATTTCCTATCTCCAGATTTCTAAATTCACAAATTCGCAAACTTCCTAATTTCCGATCTTCAGATTTCTAAATTTCAATTTTCGATATTTCCAAATTCCAAAATATCGAAACCCTCGAAACCCCGAATTTGCAAATTTGGTACTTACAAATTTCTTAACCCTCGAATCTCAAAACTCACCAAAAGCTCATCCCTGCTTCCAAACCTTCAATTTCCCAAACCCCTATTTCTCGACACTAAATTAAAACTTGTCTACTCCGCAACAAATTAAGAAAATTAACCACGTGCGTCGCATCTGTCATCCTCTTCGAATTCACATGTCGCTCATACGGAATCGACGAAACGACAGACACGCATCGGAACATAATTACAACACGCGGCATCGTACAACGGACAGAACAATTTCAAAACGTACCATCTTCATTTCGACTGGTTTAAAACGGCTCGTTGTTATTAGAGGAATAACGGGCAGTTTTACCGCGGTCTTTTGCAACAACACGCCGGTTTAATCGATTCTTGCAAAACGTCGACGCGCGAAACGTGTGTGTCTCCGCTGGGTACATGCCTTTAAAGTAAAGGGGAGATACTCTTGAAAACAGTCGGGTGAAGGGTCCTTTACAACGTGTAACCACTTCTCAAATTGTATGTCCCCTTCGTAACGTATCATTCAGCTTACCCGTTTCGACGTTACAATAAAATTCTTCCCTTTATTTATTTAAATTGCCGCCGGTACGTTTGAACTTACCGTATCCTAACGACGTCGCAATTTGGCCACACATGTATGAGATATAGGCCAACGTAAATAATTGATCTTTAACTGCTGCACACGATTTTTTAAAATGTCCTTAATTTTTGTAGCAAATGAGCCTGTTTTTATTAGTTCAAAACTGATAATTAGTTAATATAGTTCACATAGTTAATACTTTTAATGTAGTCAATAAGACAATGTAGTCAATATAGTCAGCATATTCAATATAGTCAATATAATCCACATAGTCAACATAATCAATATAGTTAATATAGACAAGATGGTCGATATGGTTAATATGCTCAATATTGTCAACATAGTGAACATAGTTAACATAGTTAATGTAGTTAAAAATTATTTTCGAAATATTTTGTTTTGTCAAAATGGTTCATTATTATAAAATTGTTCATTAGTTCGGAACAGTTAATCTTTTGAGATATTTAATCGATTCAGGATAGATTATTATTTGAAATGTATCACTGTTTCAAAAAAGTTCATTATTGTAAGATACACTTGTTTGATAAGATATCTTAGTGGTCTGTTGTACGTGGTGTCTGAGGATTTTTGCGAATTTTGAGGTGTGGAAATTTGACAATTTAGATATACGAGAGTGTGAGAATTTGGAAATTGCAGAATGTAGAAATTTTGGAACTCGAAGTCCGAGGATTTATGGAATCCTGTGGAGAATTTCGTGGTTTGCGAATCCGGAAGTTTGGGAATTTGGGAATGAAGGAATCTGGATACCTGCAAATTTAAGAATTTGATAATTTGAGAATCGAGGAATTCAGCAACTTACGGGTTTATGAATTTGTGAATTCGTGAACTTGAGAGTTCGAAGGTTGAGGAACGTAGAAATTTAAAAATCATGGTATTTGCGAGAATGAGGATTAAGTAATTCAGGAATCTGCGAATTTGTGAACCTAAGAGAGTCCAAGAATTTGAAAGTTTCGGAATGTAAAAATTCAGAAATCCAGAAATCGGTGAACATAGAAATACAAAAATCGCGAGATTCGTGAATGTGGAAATTCGGAAACTTAAAAATTCACTAATTCGAAAACCCAGCTAGTGTAAAAATTTCCAAATATAAAAATAATAAAAAAACCTAGGAAACTCGCGCAGATCTTTAAAACAAAAGAAAACTCGCACAAATTCAAAAATTTCAAAATCTTCTTCGAGCAATGATCCATCGAGATTCGCGTGAGGCGAAAATTTCATCGTACGAAATTTCGCGTGATACGGGTCCGTGAGGGAACAGAACATCGATCGCATCTGTGCAATTTGCACCGTGACTGGATGGAATTTTCGCAACGCGGACAAAATTCCGTATACGCAATTATGCGAGTCGAGACGTTGGCCCACGTGGCAGATGCATTCTTTCGCTTCTAGGTTCATTGGATCCTGCTGTTGACCCGAGATACGTATTCTTTTCTCGCTGCTACGTACATGACCAGACATAAGTAGCAAGGTCGGTCTCGTTATCATCTACATACGTATTCGTATAACGAGTCCTCGTTGAATTTAATCGTCCAGCGTAAGCAGAACCAAGGCCGCGTGCTCGTTATCGCTTACACATATCCGTGTATCGGCATCGGTCCACTCCTATCTTCGGCCTATCTTCTGTTAGTGCTTCGACAAAATTCGAATAATCTACGCTTCGACATCGACAAACGAGTACGGGATTTAACCTTAGACTGTTCGTTAACCCTTTGCACTCGAAAGGTGACTCGCACTCACCACGTTGTTTAATACTTTCACTGCCATGTCACCCATATATAGCTGACATATTGGTGACAAATTTGTACAAAGATATAAGATTTTACACTGGACTGTTGGTCAACCCTTTGTACTCGAAAGGTAACTCGCACTCATCACGTTGTTTAACACTTTGACTGCCATGTCACCCATATATGGCTCACATATTGGTGACAAATTTGTACAAAGATATAAGATTTTACACTGGACTGTTGGTCAACCCTTTGTACTCGAAAGGTAACTCGCACTCATCACGTTGTTTAACACTTTGACTGCCATGTCACCCATATATGGCTCACATATTGGTGACAAATTTGTACAAAGATATAAGATTTTACACTGGACTGTTGGTCAACCCTTTCTACTCGAAAGATAACTCGCACTCATCACGTTGTTTAACACTTTGACTGCCATGTCACCCATATATGGCTCACATATTGGTGACAAATTTGTACAAAGATATAAGATTTTACACTGGACTGTTGGTCAACCCTTTCTACTCGAAAGATAACTCGCACTCATCACGTTGTTTAACACTTTGACTGCTATGTCACCCATATATGGGTGACAAATTTGTACAAAGATATAGGATTTTACTCTGGGCTGTTGGTTAAGCCTTTGCACGCTAAAGCTGACTCGCACTCATCATGTTGTTTAACACATTGACTGCCATGTCACCCATTTTTTTAGTGACAAATTTGCACAAAGATATAAGATTTTACACCGGACTCTTGGTTAAGCCTTTGCACTCGAAGGCATTTTTACGGGTGACAGATACGGATTCTAAAATTGTTTACTTGAAAAGTTATTAACGCTTCATCATTAATTGCCGCTATTAACTGTTTCACTGTGTTTATACATCGTATGTGCAACATTGTAGATTTAGTTAAAAAAAAACCTATTACAAATTGCTCTATTGACTGCCACACGGAAGCAATTGAAAATTTAATTAGGTAGTATTTACATTTTTAACAAATCTTACAAGATATCCTCACAATATTTTGTTATATTTATTTCTCACAGTTCCAAGTAACTTGCGAGTATCTTCAGTCAGGAATGTTAACAAATTTTTAATAATACAGCTGTTAAATCTTGGTACAAGTTTGAGCGTCACCCATATGTCACCCATGGGTGACACGGCAGTCAAAGTGTTAGCACTAGATTTCGCCGGTGTTTTATATTTTATTTATTTTTTTTTTTTTTTACTTTGTGACTCGTCGATTGTCGAATTTTCAGCGATATCGACGTTTTAACCCTTTGTGCTCGAGCGGCGACTCTCGCTCGCTATTTGATTTAATGCAATTTAAAGTGATTTTAAGTAAATTACTTTTAACTGCATTTATAGTATCATACACACGATGTTTGAACGCAGCGAGACAGACAATCTCGACGATTCATAATGAACGAACAATAATTTCAAACAGTATTCATCAAACTTTTCAATTAGGAAGTTTTGGAATTTGTGAAATTTTTGATTCAGGAATTTTCGGTTTTGAATATTTTTTAATTTAGGGACTTTAGGATCTGTGAATTTGAAATCTCAGAGGCTTTGGGGTATGAGAGTTCTTGAATTTAGTGATTTGGCGTCTGTGAATTCTTGGATTTAGTGATTTTGGGGTCTGAGAATTTTTAAATTTAAGGACTTTGAGGGATCTTAGAATTTGTGATCTTAATGATTTTGGAGTTTGAGAATTCTTGGATTTGGGGATTGTGGGTAACGAATATTTAATTATAAAATAAGTGCCCGGTACATGTTTGAAAGGACAGTATTAAACGTATTGGAACGCGTCTTTACGAGTGTTTAGTGTAATTGCGCCGGCGCCTAATACTGTATCAGAGTTATAGCGGTATAATTTATCCCAAGTGTTTTGTTATTAGGACCTTCTACCGTGAACGACGAATCGCGAGATGCACGATCGGAATAACCGTTCGTTATTGCTCGTGTTATCGATGCGAAAATAGCGTATCGATCGTTGAACTATGATCCGCGATTAAATTATAGATTATAAATTATGATCGGAGGCGAAGCGCGATATTGCGAGAAAACGTTTCGCGAACGTCGAGGACGAAGCGGATCGTAAAGGATTCTAAATCGACGAGGAACCGTGGCATGTGCGCGAAAGGAGAAGAAACAAATATGCGAACGTGAGCGTTACGTAACGGAGAACGGTACTCGCCGAAAAATAAAAATCGTTACGGAAGCCGGCGTCGTTCTTACGGTCGGAGTCAACAATTTCGCCGTATCGACGCGATCCTGAATCACTAATTACCTCGGGTACTCTGACTTCGATCGAGAGGCTCGAGATCTAGGAATATTACGTGTTAGAGATACGGATTTGGGATTTGTATAGAGATGTAGGGATATTACGTGTTAGTGATACGGATTTAAGAAGCTGTAGCTCCGAGATTTAGGGATATTTTGCACACAGGATAAGGAAAGTCCAATGGTATTAGTAAGCTAGGGATATTTTGAGATCGGAGTTATTCGAGTCCAGGGATATTTCGAGTCGATAGCTATTTAAGTTTTAGGGATATTCAGGGTGTACAGATATTTTGAATCTGACGATATTTATAATTTGGGGATAATTATCATCCACGGATATTCGAAGTTTAAGAAGATTCGAAATACAGGGATATTTTGTACACAGGGGATTCGAAGGTCGACGATATTTACTGAGTTAGGGATATTTGGGATTTGGTATTTGCGATCTGGGAATAATTATGATCCAGTGATGTTCAAAGGTTAAAAATGTTCGCGCTCTAGGGATATTTTGTGTACAGGACATTCATAGTCCGATGATGTTGGGGAGCTAGGGATATTTTGTGAACGGGACATCCGAAGAATATCAAGAATGTAATAATATTGGAGATTTCGGTGCAGTGACGGTCCAGTTGCATTATGGATCTAGGGATATTTGAGCTTACGTATTATTTACGTATGTTCAGTATCTAACCATATCACTGATCTAGGGATATTTCAATTGCGATATAATTAAGAACATCGAAATCTAAGAATTAGGAGTCTAGGGATATTGGTAATTTACTAATATCAGTGATATTTGGTATGGCGATTGCGTCTAGGCAATCTAGGGAGTACCGTCAATGTCGAGTGAAAATTTTGTCGTCGAAATCACACCTCGAAATTTAATTTCAAACAGTTAGAGATTTTAGTATTATTAATTAGATATTTAGTGAAATTACTCGAATATGTTAAAGAGTCGCTTTCGAAAGCTAATTTGTAATTTGTCATTTTTTGTATTTAATTATTATCTGTAATTTTTCGTTATAATCGTCCTGTCGATCATGTTGGACAATAAAATTCCAGTTGAAAAAAATTGGTTAAAGCAGAGAGGATGCGTGCAATAGGAAAAGCACGTACGGCGGTAATTAGGAAGTTGCAGTTTGTTTCGCTTAGGAATGCTTTCGTGTTCACGGAGACAAAGTGTAATGAATTCCAGCAGCTCAAGGTCTGCTTTACGTTGTCGAAGTTGTGACACGTTTTGTGTAAAATCGAACGTGTTTCCGCTGCAAACTCGCAAGCTATCTTGCCGGTTGACACATAATCAATCTTCTGGCGTAAAAAATCAGCGTACGTTCGATTCTTGTGTCAGAGTCTTTACCGCCTGATTTCTTAATCATTTAAAAACGTACTCGTAACACACGGCATTCCGTGAATTTAATACACGTGCGCTGTTCGATTTCTAATCGAATCCACATAGAAATTTATGAGGAATCTATTGTCTCTCAATCAAGTAAAATATATAGCTTATTCTTATTTGGCAATTTTCAATATGTGTATCGTCAATTTTATTGACAAAGAAAAAATTCGAATTTGTATGATAAATTTACATAACATTTTATTTTATTTATTGTATGATAAAGTTTACATAACATTTTATTTCATTTATTGCAAGATAAGTTTACATAACATTTTATTTTATTTATTATATGATAAGTTTACATAACATTCCATTTTATTTATTGTACAATAAGTTTACATTTTTTTGTTTTGTTATTATTGTTTCATTATTATGATCAATAATATGGTGATTTGTTTAAAATAAGGGAACTTACATGAATACAGTTAAAATTTTAACGGTGCATTCGTTTTACCCGAACGACCCTTTTGCTTTTGTACCATCGTGTTACTGTCCTTAATCTTAAGTCCAGCGGACCGATTTGCATGTGCACATGCAAAAAGCAGGTTCGGATACGCGAGACGACGTGTTGCGTAATCGAGCATTGCGCCAAGTGAATGAAACTGGCATGAATCCACAAAATGCGGCCCTTAACGGATGCCTACGGAATACTACAGAGTTTTACACATATCGTGTGAAAATACAGTTTCATACAAATGTGATACGCGGTGTATATATTAGTGGATAAACTGGTTCGTGAATTACCCGATTTATGATTAATCATTTTGGGATTTGGATGTTTGGTAAATTTGGCTATTTTGTTGATTTGAAAATTTGGGGATAGTGGAATTTTAGCAATTTGAAGGATGACAATTTGGAAATATGGTGAGTTGAGAAGTTGAGAATATGGGAGTTCGATTGAACAATTTAGAGGGTGACAATATGGGTATTTGGTGATTAAAAAATTTGAGAGTATAGGAGTTTGGTGATTTGCAAATTTGAGAATGTGGAGGTTTGGTGATTCAACAATATTCAGGGTTGGAAATTTCATAATTTGGCGATTTGCAAATTTTTAGAATAAAACTTGGAGATTCAGCAATTTGGGGGCTGAAAATTTCGGAATATAGCGATTTGCAAATTTGATGATATGGGAGTTTCGTAATTTAGAAATTTTGAAGGTTGAAAATTTTGGAATTTCGTGATTCTCAGTTTTGTGTATTGAAAATTATAAAATTTAAGAATACAAGAATTTGGAGATCTGTAAAGTTAGTAATTTAAGGACTTGGTAATTTGGCAATTTAGTGGTAGTAATAAATAATAATAATTTAACGTCGCAAGGGGTTAACGACGACTTCTTATAGGCGATAAGAGAAGGGGCACGTTTGTCAAGGAAAATCGAACTTTCTCTTTTGAATGCTAATTTCAAGGACATTACAAATTCAACTCGTTTATCGGATTCACAGTGCGATCAGCTGCTTGATCTACTGAAGAGCGTAACACCTATTTCTGTCGAGAAACCACGAATACTTTTTTTTTATAATTTCGAATTAGTTCATTTAATTACATATAGGTTGGTATCATAGTAAACATTTGAGAATCTTCATTAAATTTTATTATTATGTAGTTGTAATAAATGGATGAACCTAAGATACCGAAGAAATATTAAAAATTGGAAAAATGGCAGACATCGGAACCAAAAGCTTAACATTTTATAGAAAAATGCGTTTCGTATTCTATATCTTTTAAAGCAACTTTTTAAACAAAACAAAAAACATAACTTTCTTTACTCCATCTACGTTGAGGTTCCCTCTTAAGAACCACAAAGGGTTAACCCTATGTCGACATCGCGTTTCTCTTGTATCGTACAAATAATTCGGATAAACAGGTTGGTTGAAGATGTTTTCCTTTCTTTGCCACTCGCAATGAATCAAAAATATGCTTGACAATCACCCTTGCGTTATAGCGATACATTTCATTGTAAATCCGCATCTTGATCTATTTTGCAAATTATTTAACACTTTGGGTGCCATGTCACCCACATACGGGTGACGTATGAATTCATACATAAATCATACATAACAAATTTTTGTAAATACATTAAAGCTTACTGAATAAACAAGGGTTGAGTACTATGAAAATTGTCTGTAAATTTTATCGAAAATAAAATTCTGCCTAAAAGAAATTGAAATTGTTTTATGGTGGCACCCAAGTTGTTGAAGAACTACAGGTAAAAGAAATTAAGGACCGCAGAGGGTTAATGTCCGGTCCATTCGCGGCGACCGATAGTGACGCATTCGACGAATGGAGAACGCGTGAAAAAAAAATCGATTCACCTATTCGCGGAGATTTCCTTGGACACCGTTACATCGGCATAAACATTCAGTCGGTGCCGCAGCGGCGCGCAGTGAACGCAACAGTGCATTGCACTTCTAACCTCGAAAGAGCATTTGGTGTCTCGACGAGGCGTGCCAATTACAACGTAGCTAGCATGCTAAGCACGCTCTCTTTTTCTCTGTTTGCCGTCTTCGGCCTCGTGTATTTCCATTCTACTCTGTTCCTTCGTATTTTCATCCACGTTGGAGAAGAACGACGGTGAAATGCACACTGGGATCGCCCGTTTCTTTATGGACCACCCAGTCTATAACCACCACGAACACCGAATTTCACTTACCTACGAAAAATATCGCGACCGAGCTCGAGAACGTCCTCTACTGCTGCGTTTTTTTTTTTTAAGGATACTCGAGGTTGCTACGGTTTCGGGGTATGGAAGTCTAGGGATTCGGTGACCGAGTTATTTTTCGGTTTAAGAATTTTGAGAGTTTTTGAATTCGTGGGACTTGGGTGTGCGGATTTTCAGATCTAGGAAGTTTCAGGTCCGAGAGTGTTTGGGTTTGGGGATTTTGGGGTCTGGGAATTTTTTAATTTAGGAACTTTGAGATCTGGGAATTTGTCAGCTTGTCTTCGGAGTGTGAGAATTCTTTGATTTAGGGATTTTGGAATTTTGGGGTTTGTGAATTTCTCTATTTAGGGATTTTTGGGTGGTAGAGAATTTTTGTATTTAAGAGTTTTATGGTTTGAGCACCTCGTTTCTACGTTTGGTGAAAGTACGTTTGGTATTGGAAGTAGAAGGGTAGCTATTGATTATCGTTGGATTATCGATATTTTATCGATACGTAACGATATAACGATAATATCGTTAAAACGTCGTTAAAATATCGTTAGAAACATTGGGAGTGATCGAGGTAGAATGGAATGTATAATTTTATCATTGAAATTTACTTACTGCTATTCAAGCTGCAACGGAACCTAACCTATGCTAATAACAAACTTAACTGAATCTAAACGATTCTAGGAAACTCGAGCGTACTTAACCGTAATCTAACTTAACACTAACCTAACCCAACATAACCAAAATCACATTGGAACAGTAATCTATTCTAGAATGTCTTAACCTAGACCTAACTTGACCTAAATTTTATCATACAGTATATCTATTCTTATTCAAACTTCAAATACGTATCGTCCAACTTAGTTTCCATCAAAAGTAGCTAGATTTTGGTAAAATTATCGAATTAAGTACCATATTGAGTTGAACTTGAAGTTCAAAGGTGCTTAAGTAGATTTACGGAGCATAAATAGATTTTAACGTTCAAATTACGTGTTACGTTCTACTTCAGTGACTCCCTGATACAACGATACTTTATGACATTATCGATACATCAAATCGTTGATCGTGTGTCGACATTATCGACATTTATCGATATCTCACACTATGAGTTAATACTTTCCAAAAAAAGTACATATACGCACTCTGTGACGGCAAAGTTAACCTTTTCGCTGCAGACTACAAGATATCTCATAATGTTCTTCTTTTTTACTGCAAGATATCTCCTGGTTGACAGCGAATCGGTTAATACGGATAAAAAGGAAAACAGAGACGAAAGTGTAAATCCATTCTAGAACTGTATCTCTTAACATTAAAATTGAAATAAAACAGAAAAATAAATAAATAAATACTACATCATCACCTAACATATACAACCCTTTATTAGTTCAATAAAACGTGACAGACATTTTGACAAAAGATAGACAGTAAGTTTTTGTAACATAAAATAAACATAAAATGTCTGTCATGCTTTATCGAGCTAATGAATAGTTGTATATTTTCAGTTTTGAAATAAGCATATATTTAATGCCGGTACTTCTAGTGTTAATTCAAAATACGATAAAAATTCTGTGCATCCATGGGTCTATTTTATTTTCTGCAATTCCGTGCGTCAAAGAGTTAACCCGTCGTCGTCCGGTGAAGCGTTATTGTTCCGAGGCGAGATTCCCCGAAGCTTAATCTCGAGGCCATCTTGTCGAAATGACATTGACCGGCAAGAAAGTCCGAGAATCGTTTCCTTAAACCCGGTCGTTTTCACGGACAGGCAACGAACGATGGCCGACCAACTATTGATGGATCGAGGAGAGGACGATGATTACAGAACCGGTCGGTTATCACCGGTTATTACAGGCTCGGCCACTACCGGTTGGTTGCCTAGCTGGAACATCGTCGAACGCGTTCCTCTAACGATTTCTCTTCTTCTTAATCCATTTTTCCATCCTCTTTCTCCTCTGTAGCAGGGAATAAAAAAAAGCTCGTTCGATCGTTGCGACGACCGTATATATTTCTTCTCGGATCGTTTCTCCGTATTCTTTCTTTATCCTCGACTTCGTCCTTGTTGTTGTTATTATTGTTATTATTGTTGTTGTTGTTGTTGTTGTTGTTGTTGTTGCAGCACCGCCGCGTTTCTTTCGACGATGCTCTCTCCCCTTGTTCTTGCTCTTTAGCGACGCGTAACGAGAGTTCGTGTTCTGTTTCCGCTCGACGTGCCACCGCGCCCCGTTGCCCATAATTCACTCGTCGCGGAATGCAAAGCAACCTTAGGGCACCCCCCTCGTTTTCATGAACCGCAGGACGTCGTTCGGTACGTCAACCGTTTCGAGGAACAGGAAAAAAAAAAACGTTGACTCGATGAAAGGAACGAGTCGTATCGTCGCGGAGCCGAGTTACCGGGGATCGATAGCGTCTCGAAATTTCTGTTCTTTTACGTCGAGCGGTGTGCTGGTGCGGATGTAGGAATATAGCAACGAAGAAAATGTAAAAGTATAAAAATATTCAATTATAGCGACATTGGAATTCGAAATTAAGGGTACTCGCAGATTTTGAAGTTCGGAAAATTCGGAAAAAAATTTCTAAGTTTTCGGATGTAGACATTTCATTTTTATAGGTGCTTCGGAATCTAGGGATTTTTTAATATGAGGACTTTGAGATCTACAGATTTTTGGATGTAGAAGGTTTATGGTATAGGAATGGAAGGCATATGCTATACGTAGAGTCTGGAGACATTCTGATGTAGAAGTTTTTGGTTATGAGACTCCTGGGGTTTATAGAGATTTTTGGATCTAGAAATTCTTTGTTACAAGGGCTTTTCAGTTCAAGGATTTCTTGACCTAGGGATTTTTAGTTATACAGGTCTTGGCGTTCAGGTGTGTTTTGATCTAGAAATTTTTTGTTACAAAGGCTTTATAGTCCAAGGATCTTTTAACCTAGGGATTTTTTAGCATAAAAGCCTTGGAATTCAGGAATTTATTGATCTAGACATTTTTGTTTATAAGAGGCTTGCAGTTCAGGGATCTTGTTTCTTTCATCGAGATGTAGAGATTTTTTGTTATTAGTACATCGAGGCACAACGTTTTTGTCCTATATGCACGTTGCAATTTAAGGATTATTTATTGTATATTATTTATTTATTTATTTGTGATCTGGGGAGTTTTGCATCTATGATTTTTCTAATAGGTTTTGGGATATAAAAAAAATCCGAGATTCGAGAGATTTAGTAATTTGGTAATTTAGGAAATTGGTACATACAAACATATTAAACCTAATCTAAATTAACCTAACCTGTAATTTGAGAGTTGGATGGCGATCGTAGACAATCGGTGAAATACTATTTTCAAAAGACGAACACAGAGAGTCACGGGAACTAGGTCACTTGTTAAGTTCTCGTGATCCACCATCGAACAACGATATTTTCTCAACGTGTGCTACGTTGCACTGACATTTTCCACGATGGTGTTTCTACGTGTGTCTTGGATGTCCTTTTCGCGGTTGGAAATCGTGAGGAAAACCGCGGAGGAGCCCGTAGATGGACCTTTTCCCACTCGATAACGTATAGGTTAGTTGGTGAAATTGAAATTTTGAACTTTCACGTATTTCGGACTATTATAATTCCATAATTTAATGAATCGGGGATTTGGAAATTCCAACATTTCTCTTCGTGTGGAAATTTACGTATATAGGAACCTGAAGATTTAGATATTTAAGAATTGTGAAAAATTCGAGTCGTTGGACCAATTTATATATTCGAGTTGCTTGATCAATTTTGAAATTCGCGACGCTTGTTTAATTCAAAAATTCAAGTTACATTGATAATATAGAAATTCGAGACTCTGGGTGATTTTAGAAATTCGAGTCTCTGGACAAATTTAAAGATTCGAGTTGCTTGATCAATTTTAAAATTCACGACCCTTGTTTAATTAAGAAATTTGGGTTACATAGATAATATACAAATTCGAGGTATATGGATAATATAGAAATTCGAGTGTCTGGCTAATTTATAAATTCGAGCCGCTTGGCCAATTCAAAAATTCAAGTCTCTTGGCTAATTTATAAATTGAGCCCCTTGGCCAACTAAAAAATTCAAGTCTTTTGGCTAATTTATAAATTCGAGTTGCTTGGTCAATTTTAGAATTCACGACGCTAGTTTCATTAAAAAAATTCGAGTTACCTTGATAATATAGAAATTGGAGTCCTTGGACAAATTTAGAAATGCAAGTGACTTGGTCAATTTAAAAATCCGAGTCTCGCAGAAATTTAAAAATTCGCGAAAGAAGAAATGAGAGCTTCAAAACATGCCGGCAGCCACAATTCCTCGAATTTGCATACTATACGAGATCCCGAAATCGAGCGCAACCGGCAATTACCCGAAGAGAGCGAACACTGGCAAGTATGCGCATAAATACGCCGGTGCTAGAACGTATCCGTGGACGGAAGAGGCGGTAACTTAGGGAATTTCGAGGCAATATCCCGGACCCGATTCGCTATCGATCGGCTCACGTAACGAATAGGCTCCGTAAAACGTTATCAACGCGCGATCGTTATCCGTTTAAGGGTTGTGTAACGCGTTCGCAGGTAAACGTATCCGCGGCAGGGAAAGGTAAATAAATGTCAAGCTCCCATTACGCAACCCCCCATTGAAAATGTCGTCGTTTCTTGTGTACGTACCACGCGCGATCGAGGACAATCGTCGGATTCTAAAGAAAACGACGAATCGCCAGGAGAATCGGTTTATGTAACTTTGTACGACGGTTATTTGATAAGTGGCAATTGATTCAATTTGGTGCTCGACTGCACCGCGTGCTCGAACACCCATTCAAACCGCTCTTTCAAAATGCAAACGAAGATGGCTACTTTTAATAGTGTTGCAACTCGCTCCGATGGATCTAATGTTCGATGCTGATACGGTATTATATGTTTGGGCCACGGTGAGATTAACTCTTTGCACTCGAAAGCATTTTTACCGTTAGCAATTCTACTTGAAAAGTTTCATACATTTTTTTTTATTTTATTATTCATCATCAACGCCGTCTGTTTCACGTGTCATACTACAAACTTACAAGTTATTTATTTATAATTGTGGCATTAACCCTTTGCACTCCTTATTTTTTATTTTATTATTAATCATCAACATCATCTGTTTCATGTGTAATACTACAAACTTAGAAGTTATTTATTTAAAATTGTGGCATTAACTCTTTGCACTCCTTATTTTTTATTTTATTATTAATCATCAACATCGTCTGTTTCACGTGAAATACTACAAACTTAGAAGTTATTTATTTAAAATGGTGGCATGAACCCTTTGCACACCTAAATTTCTTTTGCCTACCAGCTCCTTAATTAATTCATAAAATAGATCAAGAAACAGGTTTTATGTAAAATGTATTGTAATAGTGCAGTGTGGGTAACGAATACATTTTTAAGTTATTATAAGTTGTAAATAGATGAAAATACATATATATATTCAATCAACTTATTTAAGAAGTTACGTTAGAAAACTTATTTCAAAAAGTTTGACAGAATATAAAATTACTGATCGTGAAAAAGAATATCGCGCTAATATAGTCGGTTTATTATTGTTCTTTAATAGGTATTTAATTTATAACCTTTTGTTAAATCGTGTAGCAAGTCTGTTGCACAGCACGCAAGTGATAATGAATGTTATAAATGAACGAAATTATTGAAAATATTCGTTACCTCTTTATTTATAAATTTTGATATAAATGTTACAAAAAATGTGCATCCAAAAATATGATAAAATCAGAACGTACGAAAATATTATAAAAACGTGTATCTAAAAATATTGTAAAATCGGAGCATTCGAAAATATTATAGAACTGCTTATCTAAAAATATTATAAAATCATAACATTCGAAAATATTTTAGATGTGCGTGGTCTAAAAATATTATAAAATCGGAGCATTCTAAACTATTATAAAAGCGCTTGTCTAAAAGTATTATAAAATAACCGCGTTCGAAAATAATGTTACGCAACCTAATTGTTTTTTTTTTTTTTGTTGTTGTTATAAGGCGAAGTCCTTAACGGGTTAAATGCGAGTATCGTTTAATGATTCATGACACGTTTTTTCTCCTACTTCTCTGTTTTTTTTTTCTCAAATGCGACTCGTGCGAAGTTTTCGCGATGAAGAAGTAATTTTTATCGCGTAAGGATCTTTTTATAAGCGTCACGTTGCGCCGTTAATTATCATTCGTAATGCGGCCATTTAATCCTGACTCATAACCGATAAATGGCACTGTGTGTTGTGCTTGACACGTTACATCAGCGGCGGAGACAAATTCGAACATAAAATCGAGACGTAACGAGCGTACGAGGCTCGAAGTCGAACGAAAATGGTATAATTGAGTTCGTCGTATGATAAATGCATTAGGTGAGCCGTTTTTGGTCACGCTGAACCGCCTAAGTATTGACGACATCGAGTGCATCGCTTATTAATTATTATTTATCCTTCACCCTGGAAAATATTTGTATTGGTAACAAACAGCATTTTTTTTTTTTTTCTTTAAATTCCTTGGGGATTTTGAGAATCCTGAAAGAGCCTAGAGAGAGTCTAGGAATCTTGGTAGAGTCTACAAAGAACCCAGAAAAAGTCTACAGAGAAACTTAACTATTTTGAAGTTATTATTTCTCTGTTATTAATTGCCACTGTTAGTTGTTTCATTATGTTTGTAAATCGTATGCTCAGCACTATACATTTAGTTTAAAAATATCTACTCCAAATGGCTATATTAATCATTGTACTCAATGATATTTTTATTGGTAACAGATAGCAACTTTAAAATTTGTTGGTCTAAAGATTTCTCAGAAAATATTTAGAGAAGAACTAAACTATTTTGAAGTTATTATTTCTCTGTTATTAATTGCCACTGTTAGTTGTTTCATTATGTTTGTACATCGTATGTGCAGCACTATACATTTACTTTAAAAATATTTATTTCAAATTGCTGTATTAAACCTTTGTACTTGAAGATATTTTCATTGCGAATAGATAGCAAGTTTAAAATTTTTGGGTTGAAAGATTCCTTAGGGATTTTGAGAATCCTGAAAGAGCCTAGAGAGAGTCTAGGAACCTTGGTAGAGTCTACAAAGAACCCAGAAAAAGTCTACAGAGAAACTAAACCATTTTCAAATTATTATCTCTCTGTTATTAATTGCCACTGTTAATTGTTTCATTATGTTTGTACATCGTATGCTTAGCACTATATGTATATTTAGTTTAAAAATATCTCCTCAAAATTGTTGTATTAAACGAAGTGGTGAGTGTGTCACCTATCGAGTTCAAAGGGTTAACACGAATATGAAATGTTCGATTATGCGCATAATCCACCTGCACGAATTACGGATCATAATCCAACGTAATAATCCACCTTTTCACATCTAGTTTCACACTTATTTGCAATAAAATATAGTTTTCATTCTACTTTAAATATCCCGTAATACTGTACCCCGTTTTTATAAAAAAAATTGATATGTTTTTGAACAAGACTGATGTCTGTAAAAAATTGATATATTTTCTTATATCGGTCATCGTACTTTCAATTACATTGCAAACTTGCTAAACGAATTGCCAGTTGAAATTACATACAAATATTGACAATCCTTTTAGCAAATCATATTTCGGTAAACATCGATCGATTTCTGTTTAAAATACAGAAGAAAAACAATTGTTTCCTACGTATTGCCTATTGTTTGCTAAATATTGCCGATTGTTTGCTAAATACTGTCCATCGACGCAGAATAAGTAATTCGTATTTAATTTCGACGTGAAAATGGAGTCCGAAATAGTCGCAGTCTCGACGAGGTATTATTATTACGATTTGTGTGTGCCGGATTTTTTTCTCGGCCAAATATTTATACGATGGGATTAAAATAAAAAAGGAGGACAAATCGATAGCGAAGACCCGCGATCCGGACATCGATCGAGAAATATGGTACACGGCTGAAAATAGTCGATAATTACTATTTAGAAATCATCGGAAAAGGAGAACGATGCATATTTCAAAGTTTCCAAGAAAAATATTTAGTCGAGTCCGAAGTTTCCAGTTTCGCCCTAGAAGACAATTTTTCGTCCATTCATCCAGATATTCGCATTCGAATATCAATATTTAACTTCTCTAATCTCTCACTTTACAATAAATAAATAGGTATATTTTGCAAATAAAAGATTCGCAGAGAATCTTAATTATCTGTTATATTATAAGTATATTTACTTATATTAATTATATTTAATTAAAATATATTATGAATATATTTAAATTTGGAAGAATAAATTTAATATTATATTATTTAGATTTTTATTGTATCTGTATATTAATTGAATGTAAATATATTGTAAATATGTATTAAATATATATTATATTTTGAATATAAATCAAATATAGTTTCATCATTTTAATTTAATTAGTTCCATCAGTTGTTAACTGTACGATATATGCATTTTGTTATATAAGATACGTGCATATACGCGAAGCGGAAGTGATACGAAATTTCATAAAAATTAAGGAACCGTAAGGTATTTGATATTACATTAATCACGAAGATCTGTAGGTAAAGATTAATTCATCATTGATCCAACCGGACGAGACTCGTTCGTTTCGCTACACCGCGTTTTATTACTCGAATAGTCTGCGTTTTGGTCGACCAAAACGTTTTTTTTTTTTTTTTTTGCGATCAGCCGTGTCACGTCCGCATTACAGCTAATTTTTGCTCGTTTTACGCGGTACCGTGCCATGCCGATGGACAATCAAGAAAATTGCTTTGATACCTCCGCGATAAAAGTGCCGTAAACGTGCTGCCAGGTTCCTGGTACCTGCTCGTGCCGGAGGTGCCAGCGTTTCATTAAACATTATGATCACGCAGCGACCGTCTTTTCCATATTTCCCAATTTTCGTATTACCAAATTTCTACACTCGCGGATCTCTGATCGATACAGTTCCAAATTTGCAAATATCTAAAGTTGTCGAATTTCCAGATTTGTAAATGTCTGAAGCTGGCGAATTTCCAGATTTGCAAATGTCTGAAGTTGTCGAATGTCCAGATTTGTAAATATCTAAAATTGTTGAATTTCCAAATTTGCAAATGACTAAAATTGTTTAATTTCCAGATTTGCAAATATCTAAAGTTGTCGAATTTCCAGATTTGTAAATGTCTAAATGTCGAATTTCCGGATTTGAAAATGTCTGAAATTGTCGAATTTCCAGATTTGAATATCGAATTTCGCAAATCGATAAATGTACCAATAAGATGCACCTGCCATCCTGTTAATCTCGCACAACGCAGGAATAAAAGACACAGAATTGCTATACTGACACATAACAGTACGCTATAAAATTGTATAAAATTAGTTACATAAATCGAACGATACCGATCAACACGATTGACTCGGTGATTCGACCGTGTATCTCAGCCGCCTAACAATAATGATCTACCATGTGGTTTTTGTCGACTACGTGAATAAGCAGATTGCTCGTTGACCAACTACGTTTCCTGAGTAGATAGTGCACAACCGGTAGACGAGTTACATAAAAACCAGAGAAACAGTCGGTTCTGGGAGATCGACCGATAGAAAACTGGTATTAAATGTTAAATCCATTGTGAAGTTATGAAAATGTCTGTGTCTCCGTTAAAATTGATTTTGGGTGATTTGGGATTTCGAAGGCTTGGGATTTTGGAAGTTTAGTATGTGGAAAGTTCGGGATTTTGGAAGTTTAATATTTCGAAGGTTTGGGATTTTGGAAAGTTTGAGATTTTGGAAGTTTAGTATTTAGAAGGTTTAGGATTTTGGAAATTAAGTATATGGAAAGTTTGGGATTTTGGAAAGTTACTATTTCGAAGGTTTGGGATTTTCGAAGTTTTGTATTTGGAAAGTTTGGGATTTTGGAAGTTTAATATTTCGAATGTTCGGAATTTTGGAAGTTTAGTATTTAGAAGGTTTGGGATTTTTGAAGTTTAGTATTTCGAAAGTTTGGAATTTCTGGAGTTGAGGATTTTCAAGCTATGGGATTTTGAAAGATGGGGGCTTGAAAGATTCGAGGTTTTGGACTTTTGGGGGTTTTTGAACTTTGAGACCTCGAGATTTTCAAACCTTGGAAATTTGGAATTTTGGGACGTTAAAAATTTGGAACTTTAGTGTTTAGGGAGCTTGGAATTTTTGGAGTTTAACGCTTTGGACCTTGAGGCCTTGAAACCTTGGAACCTTGGAACTTTGGAATTTTGGAATTTTGAGACCTTGGAACCTTGGAATTTTAGGGCCTTCGGACCTTGGAACCTTGAAACCTTGGAATTTTTGAGGTTTTTTGGACTTTGGATCCTTGGAATTTTGGGGTCCTCAGACCTTGGAATCTTGGAACGTTGGAATTTTTGGATCTGTGGGTTCCTTAAAATCTTAGAATATTAAGATCTTGAGACCTTGTAACCTCGGAATTGTGTGACCTCGGGGAACTTTGGAACCTTGGAATTCGGGGAACCTCGGGGAACCTTGGAACCTTAGAGTATTCAGATCTTGAGTCCTTGGAACTACGAAATTTTGAGAACTTTGAAACCTTGGTACCTTGAAATTGTAAGGCTTTGAGAGCTTTAAACCCCATCGAAATTTGTGAACATTGAAAACACAGTATGTAAAACACTGATAGTATCATTCTAATTTATTACATAACAACACGGTGAAACAATAATCCAATAAGTATTAATCGGCAGCGAAAACACACAATGGTATAAAAAATAGCAGACGGACGACGTATCCAAGGTTTAACCTACATGGATGCTTTTCTTTTCGCTGTTTTACAATTTCACCGGTACTCCAGTTCCTTGTTAGGGGTTCGGAAAAGGAAGAGTGCCATCGCTGCTGGCACAGGGTGTAGTAATGAAGGGATGAAGAGGGATCAGGGTGAACTAAAGAGAAAGAGAAGTATACCTACAGTAAACGAAAAAAGTATATGTTGGTACGTTCTTTCAAACTGAGTGTCTTTTCAAAAATTACATCGAATTTCTTTAGGTTTTTCCGCGAATTTCTTAATTAATATTATGTACTAGCGCGTGTTTGGTAATTTTATGGCTGGGAGCATTATGAATGTATTGTTTAACACTTTGATTGTCATGTCGCCCACATATGGGTGACGTATGAATTCATACATAAATCTGTCGCTAATTATAATTGAACCATTTAACATAACAAAGTATACAAAATTTTTGTAAATATATTAAAGCTTGTCAAATAAGCCAGGGTAGAATATTATGAAAATTGTCTGTAAAATTTATCGAAAGTAAAATTACTTCTTAAAAAGAATTAACATGCAACTTATCGGACACAGAAATTGTGTTTCTAAATTTTTTGAGACAGTAAATGATACAGTAATTTATCTGTGGATGGTTTTAGTATAATTAGGTGTTACAGATAGTTATAATTGATAAGTCTCGTGTTATATTGCCTAAAAATGTTACTACTCATGATCGCAGGTGAAAAATTGTGATTTTTTTTAGTGGTTTTAGCTTATAGTTCATTATTAATCGATGCATTCATCGATTTCGAGGAAATTTGTAAAAGTGTGACTTTGCGATATTATTTCACTGTTATTTTAATAAATTTTGTCAGTAGGAAATATTTGTGTATAGTCGCGTTTTTGTTTGCGTTATAGCAGTATAAAGTATACTGTCTACTTTCAGAATATTTTATTTTATTTTTGTCTTATTTTAATCACAATTTATTTCAGTTCGAAACTATTTTAAATTTAGATTCAAATTAAATTAAAATTATTTTAATTTCACCTTACTTTAATTTAACATTAATTTAAGTTTAATTTACTACGATTTAAAATTATTTTGACTCAAATTCACTTCGATTTAAAATCATTTTAATCTTCCTTAACAATTTTTAAATCGCATTGCAACGACTCATTCGTGTCTAGAATCAATTTTTCCCCAAGAACGAAAACGAATCATCCGCTAAAACAATTTTCCCTCCCTCTCCATCCCAGACTGCACGAAGAGCAAATTTCCTTCGTCCAAAATCGCAAAAACTCGAGGAACAATTTAAATCGTTCCAATAAAAAAAAAAATAAAAAAAAAAAAAACAAAATATAACCGAAACCCCTATTTCCTTCCAAATCGATCCACCCCTTTCCGAAACAAAGACGTATCGTCCAATAAAACAATTTCTCTATCTCCCCGAAAAAAAAAGAGAGCCAACGAGATCGTTTGCTCGAATTTCAGCGAAGTTGTCCTGCGCGAAAAACCGTAGGATACTTTTTTCGCTCACTGTACGGGTAAAATGGTTTGGGAGGGTGATAAAGAAAGGGAAAAAAGGGGAGGGGGATAAAAGGGTAGGATCAGGACGGATGTAGGGGAGTAGTCAGCGTCGGTGATGGAAAAGCGGGAGAGTGTGATAACGGTGGAACGGTTAGGGGCTGCATTGATAGGGATGAAGGAAGCAAAAAGGAAGGGAAAAGGGGATTCCCGCGTGCGCCAAGCACAGCAGCCAGGGTTGCCTCGTCGCTCTTCGAATCCTCGGGTTGGGGTTGGGGTTGGGTTCGACCCTCGTCGAGGGTTGGTCGCCCGATCGTGGGTGGCTGGGCTGGTTTGGGGTCGCGAATCTCTTCTCGACCGTTCCACCTCGACATCCGTCGAAATAGAACGCGGATATATCCTGCTCGATTTGCAGTTTAAGAATTAAGGAGAAAGTACCCGGTCGATTTGACCGGCAAACTAAATTCGAAATTATCGCCGTTCCGCTTGCCTTCTTTCCATCCGCGAATGCGTTGCGCTGCGCCTGCTGTTTCTCGCGCGTTTTCGATACGCACATAAATTAATTATGTTCTCTACGAAATATCATTTCGGATTTTAAATCGTTTATACACGGTGTTTCGCCACGTTTTGCCATTTAGATTTACAGGTGGTGCGCAAAAGTTTCCGGCCAGTGACATTTCGTATTCCAATTTATTTAAAAAAAAAACTAATCATTTTTAATTAATAATTTTTAATTATTAACGAATTCTTACTAAATAGATGATTGATTCGTATGAAAATTTAAGAGTTAAATATATACATACATTTCGTCGTATGTGTGTATACATGCGTGTATATGATTATTTAAGTCATAAAAATGATTTTTAATCGATTCTGACACTGATATTTGAATACATTTTGACGCTGATTTTTGAATTCATCTTGACACTGATTTTTTAATTCATTTAGACACTGATTTGTTAATCGATTTCGAAATTGAATTCACATTGATTTTGGACACTAATTTTTTGATCGATTTTGATGCTGTATTTAAATTAATTTTAACGCTGAATATAAATTGATGTAAAATTTCGAACATTTTTAAATAGACAAAATAATATTTCATGTTGTTGAAGATCTCTCTGTTCTATGTACCGAATTATATAACAATAGAATAGTGTGTGCACATGTTCTTAGTACCGTGTATGTATAGGATGTCTCGCTTGAGACAAACATCTGAATTGTTTTCAGTGCCGTTAAAGGCAGAAAAAACAACTATGTTTCTATGATTTCTTCTGCGATAACATGCACTGAACGACGATAAAAGATTCTGATAGCATATGAGCTTCGGTCGTGTGTTTTCATACGAGAATCGAGATAATCTTTTTCCTCGGTGTTACGTCATTTACCATGTTATTTTTGGTCGTTTCGAGTAACGCGTGTTTTGAAAAATTTGTTACAAGTTACCTGCTGTATTATAGCGTTTATCGTGTGTTTTATCGTACACGGTAAGTAGGAAGAGAATTAATAATATATAACTATATATTAAACGTACTAACTGTTCTCACCGTGCATTAATTTCGACTGTAATTATAGTGTTTGGTTAAAATTGAATAATCGGTACTGTTGTAGCGAGAATCGACGTAAAACATAGCAATTTACCTCGTCGAGCTTGATGGTACTTTACTCGAGAAAAATTATTGGATTACTTTTTAAATATATTGTATAATGATGCATAGAGAATGAAAACTCGTTTGCTATTTTTAAACGGTGGTAGAAGAACTATAATGATATTATTATAGTTTATAATATGGGTTATTTTCGAGTTGTTTATTATACCGAATGCAAGGATACTCATAATGCCGATACACACGCATTAACACATCATTTTCATTGTGTGTTAACTTTGGTCACGTCGCATATATACGAGGTAACTAATTAAGGCGTTAATTGGACACTGTTCCCACTACAGGCATATACACTCGGGTGGAACGTTGGCTTCTCTCGGTTAAAGGGAAAGATGGAGGGTGGCACCTCCCATCATTTGCTTTCAATCTTGGGAGAAACTTGGGACAGCCTAAGAAGAATCGAAGGAGAGCCTAGGGAGATCCAAAAGAGGATTCCAAGAACCATGGGAGTAACTATAAGGAGAACTTAGGGAGAACCTAGGAAAATCTTAAGAACCATGAGAGAATCGCCCGAGGGAAGCTAAAAAAAGAGCTGCGAAAAAATCATGGGAGAACCTAAGAAGAACCTCGAGAAACGAACAAAACTCAACGAGGTTCCGGAAAGAAGATAAGAAAATCCAGGGTGGATTTCACACTGAAACTGCCGACATACAATGCACAATTATTTTGATGTTAAAAATGAAGCCGAAAAATAAATGAACAAGCGATAAAACATAAATACACTTATAGATTCTTTATCTGGATGACAATCAGCATAAATGTGAAGAGGACCAGCTTAACAAATGTTGTCATTTGAAGTAGGAAATTTGTAGAAGTTTTAGTGTTAACACTAAAACTACCAACGTACAATGCACAAATCTAAAATCCCTAGATTTCCGTATCCCTAAATCCTAAGTATGTAAAATCCCAAGCTTTCAAATCCTAAATCTTCATATTCTAATATCCCTAAATCCCCAAATCTCCAAATCTCTACATTTCCAAACCTCCAAATCCCCAAATGTTCAAATATTCAAATCTAAAATCCCCAAATTCCCGTGTACCTAATTCCACATCTGTTGAATCCCAAGCTTCCAAATCCCAAATCTTCAGATCCTCATATCCCTGAATCCCCAAATCTCCACATTTCCACATTTTCAAACCTCCAACTTTCCAAATGTTCAAATTCTCAAATCTAAAATCCCTAGATTCCCGTATCCCTAAATTCCAAATCTGTTGAATCCCAAGCTGCCAAATCCTAAATCTTTAAATTCTCATATCCCTGAATCCCCAAATCTCCACATTTCCACATTTTCAAACCTCCAACTTTCCAAATGTTCAAATTCTCAAATCTAAAATCCCTAGATTCCCGTATCCCTAAATTCCAAATCTGTTGAATCCTAAGCTGCCAAATCCTAAATCTTTAAATTCTCATATCCCTAAATCCCCAAATCGCCACACTTCCAAACCTCCAAATTCTCAAATCTAAAATCCCAAGATTCCCGTATCCCAAAATTCCAAATCAGTAGAATCTCAATCCTCAAAATCCAAAATCCACAGATTCCCGTGTACCTAATTCCACATCTTTAGAATCCCAAGCTTCCAAATCCCAAATATTCAGATCCTCATATCCCTGAATTCCCAAATCTTCAAATTTCCACACTTCCAAACCTTCAAATTCTCAAATCTAAAATGCCAAGATTCCCGTATCCCAAAATTCCAAATCAGTAGAATCTCAATCCTCCAAATCCAAAATCCACAGATTCCTAAATCCCCGAATCTCAAAATCTCAAAATCACCGATACCTCGAAACTCAGAAATGCTGAAATCCCCGTATCCGTAAATGTTAAAATTCCTAAAATGCTGAACTACCAAAAATCCTTAACCTACCCCTCGTTGATAAATAAATGAACAATCGATAAAACATCAGTACAGATGTCAAAAGAAAACCATCTCAACAAATGTTGTCGTTCGAAGTAGGAAATTTGTGAATGGGTCATTTGACCCCTTTGGAAGTTCTAATGTTAATCCTTTGCACTCGAAGATATTTTTATTAGTAACAGATAGTGACTGTAAAATATTTTGGTTGATAGATTTAATGAATTCGTTTGAAGTTGTTATGTTTCTATTATTACTTACCACTATCAATTGCTTTATTATATATGTATATACATCATACCTAAAAATATCTATTTTAAATTGTCGTATTAAACACAGTGGTGAGTGTGAGTCATCTTTCGAGTGCAAAGGGTTAAAAATCATGGGAAAGCCTAGGGAGAATCTCAGGAGCTTTGCAAAGCTTAGGGTGAATCTAAAAATCTTCGGACCCTCTGTGTCCACAGAGTGCTCGAGTCGTACAAAATTTCTGTGGATAAACAATGTTTTTCGTCCTTTGGATCGTGTGCATGGCATGGAGTTAGGTCAAACCGATCCTGTATCCGCCGGACGAAGGCGAACGCGTGTGACGCACTGGAATTCCCAGACGAGGGGTTTAAAAAAGTATGCCTTCACGACTCCGCTTCCTTCGCCTCGATAGAACACGCTCGTTATTATTATTCCTCGTATGTTACTCGGACGAGATATCATCTTGAATACGCAAGTTCGAAAATACAAAAATTCCTTGTTTCACGAATTAATTCGAAGGAGGGAATCGTCTCTGGTTTGAACCTAGCGAACGCCTTGACGCCACATACACGCTGTTATGAAACAAAGAAGAGGACGCATACACCTTCGACTACCGAAGACGTGTTTTGTGTTCACTTCTTTCGCACGTTTTTCGCACGAAACTTCTGCCTGCCCCCGTGTAAAATAATTACAATTTATTTGTTTAATTGTGAACAGTGCGAGCAACTTTTGTGCGTGCGAAAAGATTTTTCTGGTCCCCGTTCAATACGTCAATGTTTTTGAACGAATGCATAAACGAACGCATTGTAAGAAAAAGTACTTACAGTCGTGGACAAAATTAAGTGGACAGGTATCATAAATAACAAAAGGCTAATTTAATTTAACTAATAATACCTATAAATCAAAACTTTATTGTACAATTATGTATATTAAATAAACGTTTTTTCAAGTCTACAAAAACATTTCACGTTCTAAATTTAAAATTTATTTGAAACACTGTCATTACAAATTAAAAAATTGGAAAATGTACTATACTCAAAAATTAAAGTTCGAAAATTATTCACCTCGTTATTACAAATTAGAAAATGTATCAAATTCAAAACCTACAATGCCGAAAAATCTCGAATACGAGTCCGTATATCGACACTGTATCGTTCGTTCGATACAGACGTCCCACGGGTTTATCGACCTCCGATTTAAAGTAAAATGCGCGTCCGATCCGCCCTCGCAATTTAGGCTTTAGATCAGACATTACCGGAAGACTCGTTGCGAGGAACAAAGAAAAGGTATACACGCGAAACTATTCACCGTTCGCGAATCATTAATCTAACTCGACGGATAAATCGAAGTCGCGGAGAAACGTGGAAGCAACTTTGCTGTCGGAACGGTAACGAAAGAGTTACATTTCGCGTGGATATCGAGCCCCATCGTGCCCCAGTCTTGTTCCCTACAGTGACAGCTGGATCGATATATGGCGACGTTGCCGAGCGTGAACCCCGGAGCGCTCGCACGCGTTTCGTTCCACAACAGAAAAATTTCTGTCCCCGAATACGCTGCGCTTACCCCTTACCCGGTGGACAATACTTACCCGATCCCAATTATGCACAGCAGTTTCCAAGCCCTTTATATACCAGAAACGTTTGCCGGTCGACCTTGTATTTATTTACGTATCGAAATACAGGGTGTCCCAGAATCGATGCTAAAAAACAGGCATAATCTACAGGCCGGTGCGAGCTAAAATTGTCCTACGAACGATCGCCTGCAAGTGGCACCCTCCTCGAGATACACCCTCTCGAACTCTCGCAAATTAACTTGAATTTTCTGCGCGTTATTTTAACCCTTTGCACTCCTTAACACTAAAACTACCAACGTATAATACACAATTATTTTGAGGTTAAAAACGAAGTCGAAAAATAAATGAACAAACAGAAACGAATACAGTTATTGATTCTTTAACTTGATGACAATCAGCACGGATATCAAGAAACCGATCTTAACAAATTTTGTCATTTGAAGTAGGAAATTTGTAGATGGGTCATTTGACCCCTTTGGTAGTTTTAGTGTTAATTTCTTGTACTCGCGACTCCTTAACACTAGAACTACCAACCAGTCAAAATGACTGGTTTCAGGTTTGACTTTTTATGTCATAAATTTTTTTGGTCGAACTTTTGTCAAAATATCTGTTATGTTTTATTGAGTTAATGAATGGTGGTACATGTTAGATGATGCTGCAATATTTATTTATTTATTTTTCTACTTCATTTTCCATTCTAAAGTAAGTATTTAATGTTGGTATTTCTAGTGTTAATTAATTTGCAAAATAGATCGAGAAATAGCGTCTCAAGAAGATGTGCGCAATAATGCGACTCGCGTAACAAGTACATTTTTAATTTATCGTAAATAGTGAAGGATTGAAAATATGTATAGTCAAACAATCTATTTATCCGAATTATCTACGATTCCAGAGAAATGCGATGTCGAGCGTGGCTGGACACGAGAGTGACAAGGGTCAAACCTGAACTCTGAATTCTTAGAAAATTGGTAAATTCCCCGTACGTGTAAGTGTAACTGTAACATATAGTTGGTATAATTGGTACGAATTTCAAGTCGGCATTCACGGAGAGCACTTCTTATGAATGCGGTGTGACTTCTCTTTTCGGAAATGCGATACGTTTGAAGTACGTTAACGGTTTATGACGGGAAACCAGTGAATAAGCATTTTTTGGACTACGTGCGATATACATATGTACGATACGATCGTGTAGATAGTTAAGTACAATATAATTGTACGGAAATATGGGTAGACCGATTAATCAGCCCGTGGTAGGTCGATTATTTCTGACAAAGTATACTTATATTTTTACAATGATATCCTGTTATTAATATTAATTACTGGTGTTAATACTAATGAATTCTCTTCAACAAATATTAAGGTATATCAACTTTATTGCACCCAAAATTGAAGTGAAGACTATATTTTTTATAAAAGTATTTTTTTATAAAATTAAACAATTTTTTTTATAAAATTATGCAAAACTAGAGCAAAACTTACGTGCTTTAATTCGTAAATGCGAGCAGGAGAATATTATGCAACTCCGACGTGTGGAGTACGTGTTGTTTTTTTTTAATTAATTTTGGGACACCCTGTATATGAGGTAAGGGAACACGGGCTGCTTCTTCTGTGCTGTTCTCTCTTTCGCTCCAGTAGGACGGCCGGGATATTCCGGTTTTGTATGTTCGCAGGAGAGCTCGAAAGTCAAGTACCGGTACTCGAGATTGCGTGAATTTTCCGCCGGCTGCTTGATGAAACGAAAATAGACGGTCACGGTATATGCTTGATTTTTTCCCCAGAAAACCCCCACCTACGGAATAATCCGGCCACGAAACCTTTCTCCCTTTTTATTCGCGTTATTTTTATTGCGTTGTGCACCCTGCTTCGTCTTCGGATATCGTTCCTCGTTCGCGACGTTTCTCTCCATAACACCGGGAATAAGTCTGAACGACGTTTTCGGATACGACTCTCGTTATATTGCCTTTGCGTTGATTTTTGGGTGTGTCGCTTTTTAGGTATATTTATGCGGTTAACGTAGCGAATCGAGGGTCGTTTTTTATTTGTTGGTTATATTAAATTGGGAAAAAGTTTGAAATTTACAAAAATTTGAGATATAGAATTTTTAATTTATTTAATTTGCAATTTTGAAACTAAAAGATTTGAGAATTTTTAAATACAGAAATTTGGAAGTTTTGAATATTTCAAATTTTTCATACCACCGGATTGTCAAATTTTAATTGTCTAATTTGTTTTATATATTTTTGTCTATTATTTGCTCTGTTGTTATTATGTCGCTTCATATCACCATTGTGCAACTACATTTAACTCTGATCATTGCGATTGTTTATAACAATCATTTCTGTAGTTAATAGTATCTTACATAATTCTTTGTAAGACATAAACGAACTTAATGTACCTAATTTTGAGTACTTCTAAAATGATCATAGATCTGTCATTCGCCTATACAAAAGTTTCAGTTTTATAGCTTTTCACTTGTTTCTCCGTTAATATTATCTTACAAAACCTCGTTATAACTGACGTCAGACCATTGAGACCCTACCCTACTTAGAGAAATAGAAACCCCCGTTATTTAGAAAGGTAGAAATTTTGCCATTTACAGAGATAGAAACCTCGTAACTTATAAAGGTAATAGCTACTATAGAAAGAAAAGTGATAAGAGCTCCTAGGAACGTTAATCGCTGTAGACCATTGATGGACAACTAGAGTGTTGGTCGATGAGCTCACGGGCACTGGTTGGCACGATGCGTGCAAGTACTAGGTTTACAATTTTTAATTTTCAAATTTACTCTAAATTGAGAATTTAGGGATTTATAAAGTAAGATGTGCAGAAATTAAATTATGAAATGTAGAAACTTATTTATATGAAATTTATTTATCTAAAACAAATTTAAGTTTACGTCATGAAAATTTCGATTTACAAATTTTTAATTTACAGATTTGGAAATTAAAGAATTTTAATTCAACAATTCCGTAACATGGTAATTTAATAATTGGAAATTTCATAAGTTGAAAATTTAGAAATTGACAATGTCAAAAATACCGTAAATTTTCGACCGTGATTGTAAAAATTGCAATTTCAGAAACCTTCGAATGTTTCACCGGAAATTAGAAAAAAATTTGCACTTACAATTATAGAAACTCAAATTTTCCATCTACAATTTTGGAAAGATTTAAATTTCCCGCCTACAATTTATGAATATTTTTATCTGTCCATCTACGATTTTAGTAACTTTTAAATTTCCCACCCGCAATGTCGAAAACATTAAAATTTTCCGTTTCAATTTTCGAAACAACAACTCCCTACTAGCAGTTTAAATCTCCCGCCGTATTAGAATCTTAAATTTTCCGCCACATTGCAAACTTAACCAGCGGTTCAGTAAACTTCAATACCCCTTAACTGCCGAATCGAGAAACCATCGAATTTATGAAATGAACAAACCGCCTACCAATTATTAGACACGATCGTAAGTAAGATGACCATAGGATACATATTTATTTATCGACGTAAGTCGAACAGGTGCCTTTCGGGCGCCGTTTGCCCGTGAAGTTCGCAAGGGCGAATACAGCCTCGATAAATAAATAGCTGAGAATATCGTGAATAGCGACCGGTTAGACGCGTACACACGTAGCCCGGGTTCGTATGCACGACCCAGTTTTCATCGAGGAAACTATGTGGAAAACATTTTCCAACAGTCTCCGCGTTTTGCCGCAGGACTGTAGCATCGCGTGGCGTGGGCGCGTATTATGGCGCGTACACATGCACGCGACATGTTACGGGCGTGCATGCGAGCGTAGAAACTATTAGAAACCCGGGGTCGTTCGATTCCATTATAGTTCGATCCACCTAACTGTCGTAACGCGACGATACTCGACGGTCATCTATCTATATCCAGCGATGAATGTACAGGATATACAACGTGTTTCATAACGGAACGCGGCCATAAATACGCTGTATCACGATAAAAGAATTTATAATAAATTAGAACACCTTTTGAACGACTCCGAATAAAATTGATGGGAATGGATTGGTCGTGTTTAACCTTGAATATTCTAATAACATTTTTCTGTATAGTCGAGTTTCATCTGACATGTAATAACATTTTGATGAATATATAATTGTTCTTGATGTTGTATATTCTAATAAAATTTATGTGAATATGTAGTCGTGTCTGATCTTATATATATTCTAATAAAATTTCGGTGAACATATGGTCATATTTAATGTTGCATATTCTAATAACATTTCTGTAAATGTATAGTCATGTTTGATCTCGCATATTTGAATAAAATTTTGATGAATATGTATTCGTATTCAATGTTGCATATTTTAATGACATCACTGTGAATATATAGTTGTATTTAATGTTACATATTCTAATAAAATTACGGTTTGAAACATAATCATGTTTAACTTTGCAATTACAAGTTGCAGTTGGTGATGGAGTTTTACTACTACAGGTTCGAGATGATAATTTTGAGTAGTTTACAAATGTAGCGGAGTCGTTGTACGGCCTTGAGCGGCCATGCTGTTGAACATTCGAGTATTTGCAAATCCCTCAGTGCGGAAGTTTACGAATTCGAATTTTGTCGATTACTGGCTTCGAAATTTATGAATTTGAATTTGATTTACGAATTTGAAATTTGTAAATCCTAAATTTATTAATATTAAAATTTGTTGATTAGATATCATTACATATGTACATCCCCAATCTTTTATGTTTGAAAATATCTAAATACAAAAATTAAAAAATTTGAGTATATCTAAAAAACTAAATCTGGTCATTTGAAAATTTCAAAGTACATAAATATATAAATTAAAAAATCTGAAAATTCAGGGACGTCAACATCTAAATTCGAAAATGTCCAAATATCAGAATTTAAAAATTATAAAACTTGAAGATGCCTAAATATTTCAGTGATAAAAAATTCGTAAATTTGAAACGTTTGAACCTGTACATCTATGACTAACAATTAGTTTGCAAGAGGAGCAGACTACACACTCGTTAGTTGTGAAAGTATGTTCTCGTTAGTACAATGTTTGTCAGTCCTTAAACGAGAAAATCCTGTTTACTTAATGCTTTGTCCACTCCGTGAGCTTTCTTGTCTCTTTTGAATAGCAACTTGAAAAATGTTTGCGGGACGAAGGTCTTGAGAAAACATGCCGGAGAATATAAAACGTATTTCTATTTCAGATGTAAGAATTTTTTAAAGGTAACGTTTGAGAGACAGGAATTTATTATAAATTCATTTCAAACGTTGAATTTTTCTATGTGACACGATGAGCGAAAGGTTTATGTAAACAGAAAAATAGATATATGGACAATGTTTCGCGTTTATATTAATTGGTATACCATTTATTATATGGAATTGTATTTTTATGAATAATTATTGTTCGACATGTTTATTTGTAGTTACGGTAGGGAAACAATAGTTATATGAAATAATATTTCAGGTTCTTTTTTTCAAATTGCAAATTGGAGAAGCAAAAATTTGGAGTGACAGACATTTGAGAAATCGACAGAAATTTGGAATTAGAAATTTGAGGGTTTGGAAATGTATAAATTTAAAATTTGGGAATTCGAATATGGAGGAATTCTGAAATTTAAAAATTTGGAAATGCAAGAATTGTGAAAAATTGAGGTTTCGGATATTTCGGATGAGATTTAGGAAATTTGAGAACTTGAGGTTCCTGGGATGTTGATATTTGAGAATTTGGGTATATATATAGAAATTCAAGATTTGAGAATTTGGGGATATGGAAGTTCAAGATTTAAAAATTTTGGGAATATGGAAATTCAAGATTTGAGAATTTGGAAATTTAAGATTTGAGAATTAGAAAATCTGTGGATTTGAGAATTTGGGAATTTGGGAATTTGGTACGTTAGAAATTTAGGAATTTGATATTTGAGAATTTGTGCATTTGGAAATTTGAGAATTTGGGAATTTAAGAATTTGAGATTTCAAAATTTGAAAATCTTGGAATTTGAATATTTAAAAATGTAGGAATTTGGGAATTAAGAAATTTCAATTTTGGAAACTTAAAAATTTGAAAATCGAACGCTTATGGGTAAAAATCATAATTGCAACGTAAAAATAATAATAAAATAACTTATAAACTAACCAGTTCCAAAAACAGCATGATAATTGAATCTTCAAGTGCCCAAACATTTTTCTCAACATTCTTTTACATTTTTTAATATACGCTTACGTATCAGCGATGGAACCTCTGTTGAGAAAGATGTTCAGTTTCAGTAACAAATTTTATTTCGCGTCACTTTGTTGTGTATCGTAAAGCGTTTCCGACGTAAGAATATAAGGAATACAAATAGAAATTGCATCGAATTGTCGTTGTCAAGTTTAGATCGACTATTCAAGGGAGAAATGTATAACAGAAGCAATAGCGAGGGTCTATTACTTCGGTTCGATACATCGAGAAACTTTTCTTCGCCGGTTCAACAGAAGCTCCTCCCGCATTTTTTCCTTTCCACTTTTCTTCTCTCCCTTTTCTATCGGAATCTCATCGATGCCCACCAGCGTTCCCTTTATCGGGCCCTCTTGTATATCTTCTTTAAACTAATGTTGCGTTAAATTTCGATCGTTCTGCCCTTTTATCTTCCACGAAATTGCTATCGATATAACCTTCTTTCTTGTTCAATAACAAATTTTTACAATCGCATTAACCCCTTGCTATAAAATTTATTTTTCTGGTGCGTCAAAACTAACTATTTCAACTACAATATTAATACACCTAATTCTCTTTTTACACGATAGATACGTTCCCAAAAAATTCGTGTAAAAAGAGAATTAGGTGTAAACAATATTAAAAAATTCTTGTTAGAGTTCACTTAATTTATTTGGTGCTTACACATCTTAAAACATATATTATAAAAAATAAATTATACTTTGAAAAAAAAAAAATAATTCATAGAATATTGAATGTTGAAAATCGTGTTAAGACAAAACAATTCGTGTAAAAAGAGAATTAGGTGTATGAACAAAGAAAAGTAAAATGTTGTGCGTATTTTATATTCAATGATCTTCGATTATGCAAATTATAATTGTACTTACATCAAGTTTACATATAAAGGTCTTCAAAAATTTTAATAAATTTTGTTGTTAAAGTGGTTAATCACACTGAAGTCTCCTATTGTATCTCTAAACGGTTAAATTTTCACTATTATTTTTATAACAACCGAACTAAATATTTGTTCAATATTTAAGTAACGATAGTAGATTGAAATCGAATATTAATCGATTTAATTTTAATATCTCTCGCGTGTCGCATTTTCGAAATAGTCCGATATTATTTTAACGATAATCGAGCTTCGGTTCGTATTCAATTAATACTTTGGAAATAGAAATATTGTTATAGGTTCGAATTAACTAAATCAAACATTAACAAATTTATTCGGTACTATCGTTTACCAGTTACGATATTATTTCGCGATAACAGTGACTATTTATTGTTATTGGATCATCGAAAATTGATCGGTGATCGTATTTACCAGTATATGGAAAAAGTGAGGGTTGGATGTTTAAAATGTGGGGCTCAGGAAATTTGAGAATTTAAGGATTCTGGTATGTTGATATTTGAGAATTTAGGAATATGGAAATTTAATATTTGAGAATTTGGGAATATGGGAATTCAAGATTTGAGAATTTGGGAATATGGAAAGTCAAGATTTGAGAATTTGGGAATATGGAAGTTCAAGATTTGAGAATTTGGGAATATGGAAAGTCAAGATTTGAGAATTTGGGAATATAGAAATTCAAGATTTGAGAATTTGGGAATATGGAAGTTCAAGATTTGAGAATTTGGGAATATGGAAAGTCAAAATTTGAGAATTTGGGAATATAGAAATTCAAGATTTGAGAATTTGGGAATATGGGAAATCAAGATTTGAGAATTTGGGAATATGGAAATTCAAGATTTGAGAATTTGGAAATTTAAGATTTGAGAATTAGGAAATTTAAGATTTGAGAATTAGGAAATCTGGGAATTTGCAAATTTAGGAATTTAGCAATTTTGGAATTTGAGATTTGAGAATTTGGCACTATTTTGTGAATTTTGTACTATCATTTACCAGCTACGATATTATTTCGCGATAACAGTGACCATTTATTGTTATTGGATCATCGACAATTGATCTGTGACCGTATTTACGAGTATGTGTCCGTACATGCAGGTCCGCTGCTTAAAAAATATTCAAATATTTTAATTAAAAATATTTTTGTCACCTGTAAAAAAATTAGTACACACGGATGCCTTTGAAAAGCGATGAAAAGTTGTGCGTGGACCTAAAAAATTCATATTGAAATTCCTCGTTAGTCTGTTTCCCTAAAAACATTCGATACGAACAACAGCATTCCGTCATGGATATTGCATTTTCTATGCCATACCGAATGACTGAACAACGCTGTATTAAAATTCATTTTTAATTTTACTTTGTTCGCCCGTTGTATCGTTCTTTTAAATTCGCACGTTGTCCTTTTTTTATATTCATATGATATACATATATCACTTTTTTACATTTACATGTTATATCAGTTTTTTTTCAATGACACGTTGATATCATTTTTTTGAAATTTAAATATTATAGAATTTTTTTTTAATTCACATATTGGTAGCATTATTTGAAATGCACATATTGAGATCATTTTTTAAAAATCGTATATTGGCACCATTTTTTGAAATTTACATGTCGATGCCATTTTTTTAAATTTACATATTGATATAATTTTTTAAATTCACACCTTGCATCATTTCTTTTATAAATTCGCATATATAATTTATTTAAATTAATATGTTATATAATTATTTTTAAATTCGCGTGTTACATGAATTTTTTAACTCGCATGATTTATCTTTTTTTAGTTCACATGTTACATCCTTCGTTGTTTCAAATATTTTACCTTTTTCAATTCATATGTGATCTTCTTTTAAATCCCATATTTTTTTCATTTTTTTCTTTCGCACCTATTTAATTCACACGCTGTACAGTTCCTTGTTATTTATTTTCTTATAGAGATTTCGGTCGCGTGTAAATGTTGTTGATATACTGGTAAATAAGATCCAATAAAAAAATTGCTGAACAATGCTGTAAGACGGCAGCTCCCTAACGTTGCATCGCAACGTGCATAATCCCACAAAGTGGAATATATTAACGTCTATCTTCGAGCAAAAATCCTGTTAGTAACGGAATGTATTTTCAATAACGGGCTAGTGTATCATTAAATGCAAACAACACGTAACTTCGCAACTGTAAATCGTTAATTAGATGCGGTAAGTTCACGCGTTCGAACAGATTCATTATCGTAACAGCATTGTATTTCGTCGCGGAGCAAGAAATAGCTCACTGGAACAATTTTTCAAATTGATTTATTACGTTCTTACTTGTCAAAGCATAGACTTCAATACGTTGAACATAGTGTTTAATATTTTCATGTCACCACGTTGTTTTGAACTCACGTTTCGAAACTGCTCGCTGTAACTGACCGTCAGCCATTTTGTATTAAGAATACTAACGGAAGATTTATGCAGTCATTTTTGACAAACATCAAGCTTTAAATTAACATACCACAAGGGATATTTTATGGTACTTTTATGTCATCATATTGTTTCAGACTTTTTGTGTTTCGAAATTGATAACTGCCCGCTGTAACTGATCGTCAGCCATTTTGTATTGAGAATCTAAATGAAAGCTTTTTGTACTGTCATTTTTCTTAAGCTTCAAGGTTTAAATCGATGTGCTATAAGCGCGACTTTAGGACACTTTTGTGTGATCAAATTATCTTTGAACTTTTCATTCATTGTTATTGATTGTTGCTAGTTGTAACTGACCATCGGCCATTTTTTATTTAGCATATTAATGGAACTTTTATATACTCAATTTCCTTCAACTTTTAACTTACAATCGATCCATTGTAAGTGCTATTTTGTAACACTTTAATGTCCTTAAACGATATTAGAATTTTTACGTTTCAAATATTCGTCATTTCATTGGATTAGCGTCGTAATAATTTCGTTGAAATTGTTACGCTTTAAGACAGGAAGATGAATTAAATTCTTGCAGAAGAACATCGCTGTACGAGTTTAAAAAAGGGGGTGCAGGTGTACTCGGTACACGGAGGATCACTCGAAAAAATATAGTCCCCGGAAGATAGATGTTCACATTGCACCGTGCAGCATTTCTTTCCGTCAGTTTTCTGTTTTACGAGAAAGGGGTTGTAATTTATTCACAAATAATTTTTTACACTATTCGCAGCGAGCTGCACTCGTTTTTCTGGCGCAAACTTCGTTCTCAATTTGGAAAATTTAGCAATTTGGTAATTTCGGCGACTTTGGGATTTTCAAAGTTCGAGAGGTTGGAAATTTTTGGAATTTACGAATTTGGGAATCTGGAAATTTGCAAATTTGGTAATCTAGGAATTTGGGATCTGGGGAATTGGGAATTTGGGAATCCAAAAATTTTGGAATTTGTAAATTTGATAATCCAGGAATGCTGGATTTGGGAAATTAGAAATCTAGGAATTTACGAATCTGGGAATTTGAGAATCTAGAAATTTGGAACTCTTGGAATTTGGGAATTTGGGAATCTAGGAATCTAGGAATCTAGGAATCTAGGAATTGGGGAATCTAAGAATTTGGGATCTAGGGATTTGGGAATCTAGGAATCTGGGAATTAGGGAATCCAAGAATTTGGGATCTAGGGATTTGGGTATCGAAGAATTTGGGTCTGGAACTTTGGGAATTTAGAAATGTGAAATCTGGGAATTTGGGAATCTAGAAATCTAGGAATCTAGGTATCTAGGAATTTAGGAATTTAGGAATTTAGGAATTTAGGAATTTGAAGTCTGAGGTCTGCGAATCTGAGAATTTGGGAATTTAGAAATTTGGGTAACTTTTTAATTTATGGAGTTGAGGATTTGATAATTCCGTGAATTTGGGAAGTTGGGAATTTGGAAATTAAGAAAATGTAGAAAATGTAGAAATGTAGGAAATTTGGGATACTTTAGAATTCAGGAAGGTAAGCGTTGGAAATTTGGGAATCTGAGAATTTAGAAACTTGAAAATGTGAAAATGTATGACAGAGCAGAGGGTTAAAAAATATCTCGGGATATCTGGCGTATCACTATGCCCTAGTACATGATTGTTGCTACCTATCCAAAGGGGGACTACGTTAGCGACGAGGAACGAAAAGGTGACCAGGGGTTTCCCTTACGTAACATCGAAGATGCCGGGCAAACAAGAAGAAGAAAAGAGAACGGTTAACTCCCTCTTTGCAGAGGATTGTAGAAAAGAGGGAGGGCAGGACTCGTCGTTGGTCTCGAATGGTCGTTGCAATCCAAAGGTGCTAGAACGATCTTCTAAGGAAAAGGTTGCAGCTCCTCTCTCGCTTTTCCATTCTCTCTTCGTTTGTAAACGATTACCTTGTCTCTTCGGATTGTACTCCGCTTCTCCTTAACTATGAATCTCCCTGTAGCTTCCTTAATACGCGCATGCGACATTCAGTATCTACAATTTTCTCGTACCAATGTTCGAAGCATTGTGCAAATTTTATTTAGTTTTTAACAATTTTATTCTCTGCAAGTTTTAAACGTCGGACGTAATTTAGGTTCACAAAGTTTAATTCAATTTAGGTACAAATAATTTAGGTTCCTGATGTGACCGAACATATCGCAGTTTCATATAATCAGGTACTTGGAAGTGATTAATCCTGGCAAATGTAGTTTTTATTTATTGTACAATGGAGCAAATTTTAATTGCAAAATTTTCATATACAGTGGACACAATTTTCAGCTTAATTTAGGGAATTTGTGCAGAAAATTTTATACGATTTATACTCGACAAAAGAGAGGCTATTAGATACATAATAACGTAGAAACAATTTATATTTGAATTTAATAACTTGCGTAAAATTAAAACTTTATAGTAATCATAATAATAATTAAACAGAATTTTGCAATGATTATTCAAAGAGCAACACTTTTGAAAGGAACAAGATGATAAATATTTATGCATTTATTTATTCTCATATCGATGTCCTTTCTGTGTTCATTAATTTTCATTACTTTAATCAAACTGAAATTCTGCATTTGCGAATATTTTTATAAATTAAATACATTTCCTGTTCTCATTGATTTATGTACAAAGGGTTGACTGTAACCCTTTCAGTTCAAATACGTAATTTATATTTCCTTTGCCAATTGATGATTAAATTTTGTCTTTTATAGTTTCTAGTGTTTATTGATTATTTATTAAGACACGTTTTAGTTGTCTGTAAAATAAGATTTGTTTAAATTATTTGTATAGTAGGATGTACATATTTAAATTGTCTATGTAGTAAGATGTATTTAAATTGTCTATCTAGTAAGATTTGTTTAAGTTGCTTGTCTAGTAACATTCGTTCAAATCGCTTGTCCAGTAAAATTGATTTAATGTACACGTTCGAGAAGACATTATTCGAAGATTACTTTTGTCGATGTTATCTGACGAATTCTCTCGTCGCAATTAGTAGGTTACGCGTCGGATGGAAATAAAATGGAGGACGATGGTCAGTTCAGAATCACAATAAACGCGTGTAACTTGTAACCAGACACGAAATCCAAGATGTAATTCAAGACCCGACGTCTTACACTGTAACACCAGGTATTTCATTACCTTGATCCAACCGTAAGAAAAGCGGGTAGAACCCGAACGCGATTGCTTCGCCGTGTATAAAATTCCATATTATTATCTAACAGTGTAACATTCTCCGGTTTAATCAACCCACTTCGGCAAACCGCCCGTTATTGTTATTTCTTCTCGGCTCACGATTCATAGTTCGCTTTTAACAAACTATTACACGGTAGAGAACTTTGTTTTCACGTAGCTCCATTAACAACGCCATCATCTAAGTAAGAATACTCAAAGATAAAAGGATACACAGAGTAGCTCTAATGTGTTAGTGTTTCGTCATGTTAACCCTTTGTTACGTGGGTTTTTCAATTTTTAACGGGATTGGGTGTTTATGATTGGTAACAGTTATATAGTGATTAATATATTTGTGATTGGCAACAATTATATAATAATTATAATGCTTCTGATTGCCTACAATTTTATGATGATTATAATGCTCATGATTGGAAACAAATTGATACTATTTCGAATACTTATGATTCGTAATATTTTTATAATAATTATAATGCTCATTATTGGTAACAATTTTATAATAATTATAATGCTCATGATTGCTAATAATTTTATAATATTTATAATGCACATGATTGATTACAATTTTATAATATTTATAATGCTCATGATTGATAACAATTTTATAATAATTATAATGCTCATGATTGATAACCATTCCATAACAATTATAATACTTATGATTGATCATAATTCTAGAATAATTATAATGCTCATGATTGACAACCATTCCATAACAATTATAATACTTATGATTGATCATAATTCTAGAATAATTATAATGCACTTGATTGACAACAATACTATCATAATAATAATGTTCGTGATTTGTAACAATTCTACATAATAATAATTATAATGCTTATGATTAGCAACACTTCTATAAGTAACAACTCTAAACTTATAATTGATTGTAATAGAAATATAATTGAACATACTAATCGCTAGAAACTATTAACCATTACCACGACAAATACAAGCAACAAATTGGCATATTATTATACAACTAACAGATTATTCTGTAATAATCAGTCCCTATCAATGACAGGATACCATAGTCGTTCAGACTCCCCTGCAAAAAGAGTATCTCGTCCAAGATGGCCGACGACGGCGTCGAAAGGGCTAAAATAATAAACGACGAGGAAAGGGCTAAGATAATAAACAGCGGGCTCGTCCCGGTGAACACGGTACACGATAATCCCCCGCCAGAAAATACAAGGATTTCCATAAAATCGGTGATAAAATTTGACGACGTAGTTCCGGAATCGGGACGCATATTTCGAGGAACAACATTTGCCGCGCGGTGTTTCGTCGTTTCGCGGAAACGTGTTCGTCTAGCAATGGTATGGTGGCGGTAGTGTTCGCCTACGAGCCGGATTTTATGGGTTCTCGTAAACGCCTCGATCTAATTCTCGCCTGGGTCGCGCGTGTACCGAACAGGAAAAAAAAACAAGAAGAAGAAGAAAAAGAAACGGGTAGCCGAAGGGGACGACCTCGCGAGTAGAACGGACCGTAAACCGAGTTCGGTTTTCGTCGTAGTCGCCGTGGGTGGCAAACCTGTACGCGTCTCCTTCTGTTTGATGATGCTCTATTTCGGTCGATGGCATTTTCGAACTCTCGCTCGTAGCTTTGTCAGTGAACGGGAAACGATAGAATTTAAGTCCCTGGGGTCCGACGGTGGACTGTTCGTTTGAACAGTGTCGGTACCTGGGACCGACACTATCGAAATGAATTAGTTAACTACGGAATTACATTTCAAGAATGAACTTATTGAAATTATTAAAGTCAACAAATGACGAGCATACGCAACGTACACGGAACAAGTGCTCCCATTATAAATTATACGAAAAAGGTGAAGAGAAATGAGGAAAAGTTACACTTTTATTCGATAAACAATTAATAATTTATTAACACTAGAATTACTACTATTTTCTTTATTAATAATTTTCTACATTGGAATTTTCTCATCCGATTGTTGTGCTAGTTGTTACGTTCCTTTGTTGGATTGATTTACTTACAATTATTCATAAACAAATTCTATAATAAAATTTTTTTATTGTTGGCAAATAGTTGCTGTAAAATATTCTAGTTGAAAAATTTGATAAATTTTTTGAAAGTATTATTTTCCTGTTTCACTATGTTCAAACATCGTGTGCATGATACTGCAAATGTAGATAAAAGTTAGTTATTTAAAATTGTTGGATTAGAACATGATAGAACAATTTGAATACATATTTTTTAACTAAATTTATAATGTTATGTACATGCTCTTTAAACACTGAAATGGACAACAGTGACAATTAATAATAACAAATTATAATTTCCACAAAATCATCTAAACTTTTCAGTTAGAAAGCTTTTGAGACATCGTTTGACAATTACAAATATCCTCTCGAGTGCATAGTATTAAAAAATGGGTAAACGCTAAAATTTGAAAATTGCGAAATGAAATGAAACGACGTGCCAACACAGTGACGAAACAAACGACATAGAAAACGCGAACGATAAGTGTGAATAACGTTAACAAGAGAGTATCGCATAAAAATAAGTATCTACACACACTTCCGCAGTTCACCGATTACTACGTGCTGTATCGGCCCTTTTTTGTGGCAGTTAACGTGTAGAACAAGTTGCGTCGTACAAAGGACGCTGTTTGAAAAAGCAATAATCTATCAGACTATGGACCTAACGTGTTCGTCCGTCGCATAAATTGAAAAATGACGATGCCTCGTTGAACAGTTCGATCGTACACGTCATAAGTGTGACTCGTGTCCGTCACGTGTGGACATTGATTCGCAGAATTATACCTGTGTATGAAGTTTCAATGAGATACCTGAAAAATCTTCTTTCTTCGAATTCGACTATTTTATAGTCATAGATAAATTATGGGTATTAGATGTAGATAAGTTATGGTTATTTGAACGAGTGTGCGTATGTTTTTTACTTTTGCGAAGATTTGGTGGGAATAAAATAGTTTGAGTCTCGAGGATGAAGGTCGTCTCAAGGTCGTATTTTTCAACACTTCAATGCTTATATCTTAGCCTTTCAACTTAAAATATACCGTCGTATTCACCATAGTGATGAAAACTTGCTATAAACGCTAAAATAATAGGCGATTGAAACTTTCGGTTTCAAAATTATCATGATTCAGAAGCTGAAAATTCGTATATCTCCTCGCTCTCTTAACTATACCATTTTCATATTTTCTAATTTTTCAATCTTCGAATTTATCTCCAAATTAACGATCAATTTTTTTTTCTACTCGGGACAATTTCGCGACATAACATTGCAGAATTGTTTACTCTCGACATTGCCCACTAATTACCGCGAACTTTACACCCAATTAATTTTCCAAAGCTCGTACACCTCAAAACTTTCTCCGAAATTCTTCGTTCAGCATGCAACAACCTAACTGTTCATCAATTACAACATCCCTGACTAATCCATGGATTAATAAATTATCAAGAACTAATGAATTGATCAATCATCATAAATTAGTGAACTGATCAGTCATCATAAATTAATAAAATGATAAAACATTATACTCTGACGAATTGACAAATCATCATAAATTAAAAAATGGAGAAATTATCATAAATTAATGAACTGACAAGTCATCCCAGAATAATGAATTGATAAATCAGCATAAACTAAGGAGCTGATACATCATCATACACTAATTAACTGATAAATTATTATAAAATAGCAAATTGATAAACCATCATAAAATAGCAAACTGATAAATCATCATAGACTAATTAACTGATAGATTATTATAAAATATCAAACTGATAAATCATTATACAATAGCAAACCGATAAATCATTGTAAAATATCAAATTGATAAATCATCATAAACCAACAGACTGAAAACTCATCATAAACTAAAGAACCGAAAAATGATCACAAACTAAAATAGATTGGCAACCCATGATAAAGTAATGTATCGATAAACTGATTAAACCAAAATCGAAAATAGAAATAGTTAAACTGAACGAACATCTTAGCAGTCCCAAGTTAAAGTGACCGAATCACGAATAAGAATTTTCCGAGGAAATAAAAGGAGGATATCGCGAACCTTGATGTGTGTTTGCATAATAGAATGCCGGAGCGCGGAAAGTTTGATCATCGAAGTTTTCGAGATTAACCTGTGACCCCGTTTTGACGCGGCAAAGGGTAGGCCAACCGAAACTCGGAACGCTAAATGCACGACGCTGAACACGCTAATCGCTGTTAAACGTTGCACGTGATTAATCAGCTTCGCTGGATACAAGCTGAACGATACACTTGTCGCTCGAAGCACCACTCGATTCGCTTTCCCTTATTAAACCAAGGTATTGATTTAATTTTCGGGTCAAGAATCAGGTATTAAGCGACCCTTTCGTCCTTTCGATTCACCTGTATATTAGGAAACTTCTGTTCGTTCATGAAGAGGAAGAAAAATCATGTAGTTTTCGACTGTAAACCTACCAAAGCGGTCGAAATGACCATTTAAACAATTTATAATTTTAAGTTAAAATTAAAAAAGTATTTTAAACTGCAATCTTTGAGATTTGTATTAACTTGCATCGAAATAAAGAATTAATGTGTACATTCATTTGCATTCTACCATTCGTTTATTTGTTCTTCGCCTACGTTTTTAATTTCAACATAAATGCATTATACGCCGGTAGGCTTAGTGTTAACCCTTTGCACATGACAATATTTTTATTGTTGGCAGACAGTAACTGCAAAACTTTGCCGATGAAAAGGTTGACGAATTTTTATGAAATTATTAATATTCTTTTATTATTAATCGTTAATATTGTTTGTCTTACTATGTTTACACATTCAATGTATATTATAAATCTAGATAAGAATTATTTAAAATTGTTGCATTAAATCAAATGACTAATGCGAGTCATTTCTTATTTAAAATTCAAAAAGCTATTCAGAAAATTTTATCAAAATGCATTATAACTTTTGTCAAGATGAAGGATCATTGTATAAGCCAGTTTACGTATCATTTTTTATTAATTTCCTTTATCTACTTTTCCAGTTTTTATTTAAAAATAAATGGTCATTACATGTCCGTAAATCTAGTGTTAACCAACATCATATAGATAAATATACCCAGGTTTTTTTAATATCTGTGTTTAACATGCTAGTCGTTCTACTTATGCGACTCACTGTGGTTATCGCCGCGCGATAATTACCTGCTAAATACGCCGCCCGTTTCTAAACTAATAATAGTTAATGATAGGTACACAGTTACGTGTTACAGTTAATTATATATTTACCTCGTTACGTTTATCGTACCAAAAGACTCGCGAGTTCGTTTTTTTCGATATTTTCCGACTTTTACCGATTCTTTTTAACCGCCCCTGGTTATTTCGGAGTTCGATACCTTGTAGCATGATTTCTTGTTCATTCTGAGAGGTAAAAATTCGATAATACAAACGGGATCGTACTATCAAAGTGTAAGACAATATAAACAAAGTATTGTTGAATTATTACCAATGCAAAGGCAAAATATCTCTATGCTTTTAACTATAAAATATTTAAAACAAATATTTACATAATAAATATATGTATACAATGTAATATATGTATTATATATTACAAATAAATCAATCTTAATAAAAATACTAAACAAAAGCAATAGGGACACAACCAGAGGGTTCCGGATTTTGTCGCTCGAAATTAGGAGACTTCAACGCCAGGCAAAGCCATAACTGGTCTTGTAAAAAAAAATGGAGTCCAACATTCTTTCGGGTGTTCGACGTATGTATTCGCATTCCCAGTGTGTTTTAGTCACACGGTACAATCACAAACTGTTTAATTATTTTATCACTCATTTCTAATAAATATAATTAACTCCTTGCACTACTGTTCTTTCGACGAATGCGTCAGACATTACTATTCACTGCTACATTATCTTCTTGCGCTATAATGATGAGCTACACCCCTGACGCACTCGCAGTTCAAATATGGTAAATTTTTTAAATATTTTTAACACGGTTGAATGTTCAATTTCAGTCTAACCGTAATTTGCACAGTCGAGGATCATTAAATACAAAACAATCTTGATATTCGAACTTTCTTCAGACGCCTTAATATTGTAACAATTAATAGTGCGTGATGTCCAACGCACTTATCGAATAAATCATAGCACAAGGTGTAAAGGTGACTATAGAAACTTCGAATATTAAGACTGTCTTGCATTTCGCGATCTTGAATTTTGCAAAATCAGACTCAAATTTTACATTTAACAATATTAAAAATATAAGCAAGGTTCATTGTTTTTGAACTGCGAGTACGTCAGGAGTGTAATTCGTCATTATAGTCCAAAAGTTTAAAAATTGTATAAATAAAGTCGTTGAATAAGCCTTTAATTTTATTTCCTACGCACACAATGGCTGTTACATCGATAAAAGCAATGGACGCAAGTTTTCGTGTTGCATCTACCGATACTTTTGAAAATACCTTTGCAAATACAATCGTCTGGGATTACACAGACCACGCACACGAATTCGACGTGTATCCGTATTAATAATGTAGAATTAATTAATCTTGCACGGAGATCTCTCGGTGTATCCACCATCGGTTCAACGACCTTTCGACGAAAAAAGATCAATTTTGTCCCGTATCGCTACGTATCGAATAATTAAAAAGGAACAACGTATACCATTCTGTATAATAATTTACAAATATCTACGAAATTAGTACTCCGAACTATGATGATAAATTTTATCCCGCAACGCCGTGTATACGATAATTAAAAAGCAGCAACGTATGCCATTTTGTATAATAATTTACAGATATCTGTAAAATTAGCACACGGTGTTTTGCATAATTCGCGGACGATGTTCCCGTTATCGCGGACAATTATTATCGATACTATTTCGTTTTGTCGCGCGTCGAGGATGACGTGCTTCGATTTATAATTCATAGACCCGTATAAGGTTAGCGACGGGTTTCCGTGCAAAAACTCTCGTGTCTTAAACATAATCGCGGGGAAAAAAAAATACAAGATATCGTAACGGTACGTAATGACCGTTCGTTATCGGCCCCGATAACGTTGAAAAACCGAAACACGGAAATGGAAATAAAGACACGATGCGAGAACATAACACTTTGCTCTCGAAAGCAATTTTGCTGTTGGATAATTAGCAACCGTACAACTTTCTAATTGAAGAGTGACGAGATTTTTTGAAATTGTTTTTGAATGTAACTGATTTATATATAGTTATTTTTGAATATAATTAATTTATAGATAATTGTTTTTGAATGTTATTACTTATATATAATTGCTTTTGAATGTAATTAATTTATATAAATGTTTTTGAATGTAATTAAATTATAAATAATTATTTTTTAATATAATTAATTTATATATAATTGTTTTTGAATGTGGTTAATTTATACACGATTGTGTTTTAATGTACTTAATTTATACGTAATTATTTTTGAATATAAAAATATACAATATTTGAATATTTTTTGATCATTAACACTGGATTCACAAAACCCGTCAGAATGATCTTGGATTACTTATTTTAAGTTATGAAAATTAGCAAGAAGTCTCTATCAAAATATAAATAATCTATCATCGAAATAAAGAATCATCGAGTGAGTTAGTTTACGTACTGTTAATTATTTGCTTATTTTTATACCATGTTTTCAATTTAAATATAAATGGACATTATTGGTCCATAAATCTACTGCTAATTAACAATATTGTCTGTTTCACCATGTACAAATATCGCGTGTATAATACTATAAATTTAGTTGGAGGTTATTTATACAATATCGTTGCATTGAATCCAATGGCGAATGTGAGTTCTCCTTTCGAATGCCAAGTGTAAACGATAAAAAATTTATAATCGTTTCGGTCCGCATCACGATTCAGGAAGAAATATTTTGTCTACCGAATTTAAAATATGATAATATGTAGACAAGGTAGATATACAGCGGCTCACTCAACGCACACCGCGTTAAATGCATGCTGATGAAGTAATACGATTTTTTATTGCTCGTGATTGTATAATAATTCTACTTTTGAACCGTTTCCGCCTTACGTCAGACAGCAATCCGGCGTGTTTAGCGAACGTTTATTCCATTGCAATCGTTCCTGCACGTTCAGTCGCTGAAAAATGACGTCACGTTGGCGAGCATTCGCTAAAACACCATCTATTTCTTATTCGGAATCCGGCAAAACACACGAACCGATTTTGTATTTCGCTAAAAAGGAGCGTGCTGTCGAATTCTCGAAAATTTCGAGACAACGGTTGCATCTGCTCCTTCGAAAAATGTGGATAATCGAACGATATCGAGGATCAGCGAGATCGATTATGGAATTGATGCGAATTTGGGAATCTAGGAATTTGGGATCCGGATATTTGAGACTCTAGGAATAGAGGAATGCAGAAATCTGGGGGTTTTGGGATGCGAGGTTTGAGAAGCTGGGAATTGGTGAATTTTGATAATTGGAAATATGGGAGGTTTTTTAAGCTAAGGTAGTTGACGGTGCGGGAATTTTTTGAATTTGGGGATTCCGGAATTTGGGAATTTGGGAATTGAGGAAGTTTTTGAATTTACGTGGTTTAGGGTTTGAGAATTTTTGGAGTTTGGGAATTCAAGGGATTTGGAAATCTGGTAATTTAGAAATATGGGAATTTTGAGATTTGAGATCTGGGGTTTGGAAGTCTGGTAATTTAGAAATTTGGGAGATTTTTTGATTCAGGGGATTGAGGGCTTGGGAATTTTTAGAATTTGGGAATTTGGGAATCTGTGAGTTAGGAAAGCTTTTAAATTTAGGGGGTTAGGGGTTTGGAAATTTTTAGAATATGGGGATCGGAGAATTTGGAAAGCTTTTCAATTTAGAGGATTAGGAGTTGAGAATTTTTAGAATTTGGGATTTGGGAATCTGTGAGTTAGGAAAGCTTTTAAATTTAGAGGATTTGGTGTTTGGGAATTTTTAGAATTGGGGATTTGGGAATTTGGAAATCTAAGAATTTGGAAAGCTTTTAAATTTTGGGGGGTTTGGTGTTTGGGAATTTTTAGAATTTGGGGATTTGGGAATTTTAGGAATTTGAATATTTGGAAATTTAGAAATTTGGGAGATTTTTAAATCTAGGGAATTGAAAGTTTCAGAAATTTTTGACTTTGGGGATTTGGGAATTTAGAAATTTGACAGATACTTAAGTCTATGGAATTAAAGGTTTGGGAATTTTTTAAATTTGGAGATTTGGGAATTTGGAAACCTGGGAATCTCGGAATTTTTTAATTTTGTGAATGTAAGAATTTAGAAATTTAAGATTTATACGCATTCGTTAAAACATGATCTATATTCCTTCCTCCGGGGACAACAAATTACACGAACCGATGTTGTCCATCGCTAAAAAGGATCGTATCATTGAATTCGAAAGTTTCGGAGAACACACGAAAAATCAGCTTAATCGATCGATCTCGATAGCCTGCGTGATCGATTACGAAATTGATGCGAATAACGTGTAAAAGCGAGCGCTTGAAATGATTGTATCCTTTGCGAGTGTCGCCGTGCAACGTATCTATCTACACATCACCGTTGTGGCAATCAACGTGTTAACTGACCCCACTGGCGAGCTCTTAATACCGGTGTCACTCCGATTGTACGAATACTCGTGTAAACTGCCCAACGAAATTAGTCGAAATTCATTCAATCAATCTCCTTAACCCTTTGACTTACGTTACCGTGTAGCGCTCGTCACGCGTATTACGGTTTAGATACAACAAACCTAAATCGTGATTGAGTTTGGAATTCGTTATTAGTCCCTTGCACTATAATAACGAGTTACACTCGTGACGCACCTGGCATCCAAAAACGGTAAACTTTGTTTATATTTTTAACACGGTTAAATGTTTAATTTCAATCTAATTTTGAATTGCACAGTTGAGGATCGCTGAATGCAAAATAGTCTTGACATTCGAACTTTCTTTGGTGGTCTTATAGTCATAGCACCGAGTACTTTGTTATGTCTGACGGATATGCCAAATGAAACATAGTGTAAGGGGTTAAAATTGAAACTACCGACGTATAATGTACAATTATTATTTTTTTTTATTAACACTTTGCGCTCGAAAAGTGACTCACAGTCACCATTTCGTTTGATAGAACAATTTGGAATAGGTATTTTTTAAACATAATGAATAATGAAACACAATGAAACGGCTACAAGTGGAAATTAATAAGAACGAGATAATAACTTCGAAAGAATTTATCAGATGTTTCAACCAAGAAGTTTTAGGCTTGTTACTTGCTAGCAGCAAAAATAGCTTCGAGTGTAAAGGGTTAATAAAGTGTTTAGAGTCGCATCAGCTGCAGTGGTTTTCAGCGACTGTAACTCTGAACTATACATATATAAAGTCTCGTTAATCGTCTATAGATCAACGGCTATATATGCTTAACATTTCGACGTTTCTTGTTTGTCTTAATATTGCAGCAATAATTAGTCACTTCTCGCTGACGCAATCGCCGAAAAAATCACAGGTGAAGTAGTTCTGCTACCAACACGAAATCGTCTGAAAGATCTTTTTGAGTATAGAACGCGGATAGGGGGATCCAGGTATACAGAGATTTTGCGATGCAGGAATTTCACGATATAAAAATTCTGCCATAGAGGAATTTCGCTATTCGAAGATTTCGTGATGCAGGAATTTGTAAATGTATAAGTAGTTCGAAACATTGCAATTCGAAGATACAGAGATTTCGAGTCCAAGAACCTTTGGACCTAGGGATTTCGGATTTAGGAATTTTGGGGTTTAGGTACTTCGAATGTAGGAAGTTCGGGGTTTAGGGATTTCGAATTTGGGAATTTCGGGGTTTAAGAACTTCGAATGTAGGAATTTCGGGGTTTAGGGATTTCGGATTTAGAAATTTCGGGGTTTAGGGATTTCGAATTTAGATATTTCGGGGTTTAGGGATTTCGAATTTAGAAATTTCGAGGTTTAGGGATTTCGAATTTTTGGAATTTTGGGGTTTAGGGATTTCGAATTTAGAAATTTCGGGGTTTAGGGATTTCGAATTTAGAAATTTCGAGGTTTAGGGATTTCGAATTTAGGAATTTCGGGATTCAGGGATTTCGACCTATAGCGACCTCGGTATCTAGGGAATTCAACTTACGAAGCTTTCGGAAATTAGAGATTATGAATTTAAGAATTTTGGCGTCCAGGTATTATGGGTTCTACGGATTTCAGAATCGAGGGATTTCGGTGTCTACAAATTTTTGAATCTAGAAATTTGTGTGGAAGAACCGAATGGTATAAGAAATTAAGAATTTCGTAATCTAGCTAGGGATATCTATATATTGTAATTTCGAAATACAGCTGTTTCGAAGTTCAAAGTTTCGAAAGTCCACTGATTTCGAAATCCGGAGATAGTTTTGATCTGCAGATTTCTTAATACATGAATATCGATAGGATATTCATATATGTATAGTAGTTTCAGGATCTAGCCGTTCGAAATATATAAAAATGAAAAAAAAATGAAGAAACGAATATAAATACATCAAACAGACGTTAATCCACTTAAGTTACTATGAGATAATTCCCGGTTGACAGCGAATGGGTTAATACGGATAAAAGAGAAAATAAAGATGGACATGTAAATCCGTTCTAGAATTGTATCTGCAACTAAATATGATTATATTTTGTGAAAATATTTCTGAGCCAATGCGCCAATTCCTGGGTGACGAGCGTGTTCGATCCACGTGGTGTATCGTACGAAAACAACAATAAGAAAAAGCGTTGTTCTGCGAAATGCGAGAGCGTGAAAATCGATCGAACCGAACGGCGATAAAACGGGCCAAATTGTATCGGTGTACTCGTGACAATAAAATCATTGCTCCGCTATAGAATACAGGATGAATTGGTTGAACGATCGAGTTCTTTGGACAATTGATAAGATCGACCTCGCTGTTCAATCATCTAGCATGAATCTAATTGCGGATACAGGACAAGCATAGCAAGATTCATCGTCGCGGCGTTCTTATAGTAAACATACTGATTATTTTTAGACACAGCTTGTCCGACTTTCTGGACATAATTTTGAGGTACATATTTCGGTGAGCCTTTACTGGCTTTATTTATACCCGGTTATTATATCGTCCCGCTGATACAACGAACGATTATGGCTCCATCGACGGTAGAATTACCGATTGGGTTTTAAATGATCGTTTCGGGTATCGGATATTAACATTAGGTTTACTGAACCCATCGAAATGACGGATCTTAGACTTTCGATTATGAAAATTAGTAAAAATTTGATGTCACTGATGGAATTTTGAGATTTTAGAATTTGGGGATTTTGGATTTTTCGAATTTTGTATTTTGGAATTTTTGGAAATTAAGAATTTGGGAGTTGGGAAATTGGTATTTTGGGATTTTGGAATTTCGGGATTTAGGAATTTTGGGAGTGTGGAAATTGGTATTTTGAGATTTTGGAATTTAGCAATTTTTGGATTTAGGCATTTTGGCAGTGTGGAAATTGGTATTTTGGGATTTTTGTATGTCGAAATTTTGGAATTTACTAATATTTGGAGTTTGGAAAATTAGTATGTTGGGATTTAGGAATTTCGGGAGATAGGAATTTGGGATTTAGGAATTTCGGGATTTAGGAATTTCGGGATTTAGGAATTTTGGGATTTAGGAATTTCGGGATTTAGGAATTTTAGGATTTAAGAATTACGGGATTTAGGAATTTTGGGATTTAGGAATTTTTGGGAGTGTGGAAATCGGCATTTTGGGATTTTAGGATTTTGGAATTTAGGAATAGATGGAATTTGGAAATTGGTATTTTGGGATTTTAGGATTTCGGAATTTCGAAATTTAGCAATTTTGAGTGTGTGGAAATTTGCATTTTGGGATTTTAAGATTTTGGAATTTAGGAATATTTGGAGTTTGAAAATTGCTATTTCGGGAGTGTTGAGATTGGTATTTCCCGATAAGAGAATTTGTTATTTTCGGCGCAGAATTCGAGACGTACTCGAAAGTCGATACGTAAATAATTAATTATCTTCTCGAGGGGGTAACGTGGCGCGTTAGATCATTTCGGTCAAGTGTGTCAATTCGGGTTAAGACGATGGGCAAGCTACCAAATTTCGTTCCGCACGATGAATTCGCATTAGCTGCCGTTCGAGGCGATTTTTACTTCGCGGAATTTGTCCACGTTGCCGCGAAAGTTTGACGGGGGCCGGTCACGTTCGCGGTTCATCGACCCCGATCAAAAGAAACCGGCAGTGTAGGCTTGTTCCTCGTTACGTTTCATACGTGCACGCATAATGAGCATGTCGAATTCTAGCAACGTTCGAAATGTGTTTTCTATTCGATTCTGTTTCATGCTCTTCCATTGCCTTCGATTCTATTCTATACCGTTCCATTTTGTTTCGCGATGTTCGATTTTGTTTCACAATGACCGATTTTGTTTCACGCATGTTACATTTTGGTCTACTCTGTTACATTTGTTGTATCGCACTGTCGCATCTCGTTTTACGTTATTGCACTTTGTTTCACACTGTTACATTTTGTTTTACATTCTTGCATTTTGTTTCACTCCGCACCATTTTGTTTTACACACGTATCATTTTGATCTACCATACATCATTTTGTCTACCATGCATCATTTTGTTCCACCCTGCACCATTTTGTTCCTCCATGTCCCATTTCGCTTCTCCATGTATCATTTAGTTCTTTCATGTACTATTTTGTTTCTCCATATACCATTTTGTTACTCCATTTACCATTTTGTTCCTACATGTACCACTTTGTTCCTCTATATACCATTTTGTACCTCCATGTACAATTTTGTTCCTCCATGTACTATTTTGATCCTCCATGTCCCATTTTGCTTCTCCATTTACCATTTTGCTTCTCCATTTACCATTTTGTTCCTCCATGTACCATTTTGTTTCTCCATTAACAATTTTGTTGTAGTCTGCACAATTTTGCTCTGTCCTGTACAATTTTGTTCTATGATATATCATTTTGATCTATTGAGCTCCATTTTGCTTTACCCTGCCTCAGTCTAGTACATTCGACTTGATATTATTCGTATTCCATCATTTTTTACGCTATTCTATATTGTTATGTGTGATTTTACTTACTGCTTGGTTTTCTACACTTTTATACGTTCAGTATGTTTGCATTTAATTTTGTACACGTCTAGTCTGTATCTTCAAATCGAATTAATGCTAAAAATTTGTCAATTTAAAAACAAAATTGCGAACTTTACATGAAGGTTTAAATAAATTGGAAATTTTTTGTGGTATTTAAATGAAACTGAAAATCTTGAATGAAATATAAACGAGGCCGATAATTGTAATTTAAATAAAGCTGAAAACGTCGAATAAAATTTGAATGAATTTAATAATTTTCAAACGTAATTTAAATAAAATTTTAAATTTTAAAACGAACCTGTAACGAAATTCGTAGAATTATGAAAATTTAATGAAAGTCTTCATTATCTCTGACGTACAGAGGTATTCAATCTAACAATTTTCAGAAACAGTTCCGCAACTTTTTCCACTATTCTCCGTTTTCATTCGTGCACTTTTTCCTCGAACCACTGAAAAACAATGCTATTTCCTGAAATCCGGAGAAATTATACGATACGAAACGCAAACGTTCATTATATTCATTACGCACGATTGACAAACAGTACGAAGTTCCTATTTATTATATCCCCTATATACATACATTTTCCGCGCATGTAAATGTTACTCGTTTCTTTTTTTTGTGCGTTTAATTCACCGACATTGTACCGAATGAGCCACGTGCAAACATTTTCCTCTATTTATCTGCGTATATATTGCTTCGGGCGAGTCTAAAAAAAAAATTGTACAAACTTTCTCCCGTGTTTATTTCTACCCACGATTTCCATATATGCACCTTTTTACGCATTGCGTTCACGTACGCGCGTTTCTACTTTTATATTCACCGATGTGTCCCCAGAACAAAACAGTATATATTCGGTCGTGTTTCTTCAAACTGATCGGGATCAGCTTGCATTTACCGTTTCGCGCGTTCTTTCTGTAATTTCAAGAACCTTTTGATCGTTTCTAATGATCCTGGGAAATGGAGGATCTTAATTTTTATTTTTATTGTTCGGGTTAATCGCAGTTATGGTTAAATGGAATTTATTGTTGCTATTTTAATTAATGAGGGGTTGCAAATCGGTGTACCTTTAGGATTGAGAATTTACTTTGGAATTTTAGGATTTTTCAATTTTGGGAGCGTGGAAATTGGTATTTTCAGATTTAGGAATATTGGGAGCGTGGAAATTGGTATTTTCAGATTTAGGAATTTTGGGATTTAGGAATATTGGGAGCGTGGAAATTGGTATTTTCAGATTTAGGAATTTTGGGATTTAGGAATATTGGGAGTGTGGAAATTGGTATTTTGGGATTTAGGAATTTTAGGATATAGGAAATTCGGGATATAGGAATTTTGGGATATAGGAATTTCGGGATATAGGAATTTCGGGATATAGGAATTTTGGGATATAGGAATTTCGGGATATAGGAATTTCGGGATGTAGGAATTTCGGGATATAGGAATTTTGGGATATAGGAATTTCGGGATGTAGGAATTTCGGGATGTAGGAATTTCGGGATATGGGAATTTCGGGATTTATGATATTGGGAGTGAAGAAATTGGTATTTTAGGATTTAGTAATTTTGGGATATAGGAATTTTGGGAGTTATGAATTTTGTGAGTTAGGAATTTTGGGATTTAGGAATTTTGAGATTTAGAAATTTCGAGATTTTAGAATTTTGGAAGTGTGGAAATTGGTATTTTGGGATTTAGTAATTTTGGGAGTTTGGAAATTGGTATTTTGAGATTTAGGAATTTTGGGAATGTGGAAATTGGTATTTTGTGATTTTAGAATTTTATGGACTCGTCGGGCTTGTGCGACTTATGGACCTTTTGGTACTTTATCACTCTATAACATCAAAGTTTGAAGATATTGAAGCTTTGAGATCTTTGGTACCTCGAGGCTTAACTTCCAAATTTTAATATGTACTTCAAAAAAATTTGCAATTTCAAAATATTATGGTTCTAGAATTCCAGAACTGAAAATTCTAATATTTTGAGCCCCAAAAACTGTTCGATCTTCGTACTTTCAAAATTTATAATTTTCAAACATTGTATCGCACAATTAAAAAATTTCAAGTTTGCAACTCCTAGTCTCATACTCGATCAAAAGAAAATGTCCGCGTATTTTCTTTCTTCTACTTCCCCCGTCGCGACTTAAGCCACTTACAAGGTTTAAAAACCCAATAAAACATTTAAGTCCATCACCCAGGACGAACCCGAAGCAAAACGTTCTCCTTCCGGTATTAACGTCACAGAGAACGAAGAGTAAAGGCTGATGAATGGCTCGAATTTACATTTCGCGTTGTTGTTGCTCACCTATGCCATTCTATCCGAGATTCGTGTCTAAACTTACATTCATCAAAGTGAGATCCTCCATCGTTGTATTACGCGTTTACGTTTTAATTGGCGTTCTCGAGCTCGTTCCGCGTGCCTCGAGGAGTCTCGGATAGTTTCGTCGGCTTTCGAAATAAACTTTGTAATACCGCGAAAAATTTCCCTCGTCGGCGTAATTAAATCCTCCTACGTTCGAAAAACGTTGTTGTTGCGCGAGTCATTGTGATCGCAGCCGCGATATTATCGCTTAGCTGGCATCGGTGTTCTTTCGTGTTTCTCTCTGTTTTTCATCTTTGTCGGAAGAATTATTGGCGAATTCTCTGATTTCGAAAAACGTCTGTTCTTTTTTTTGTATCTGCATAATGTATAAATAATTATATATATAATGCATATATAATTTGTATAAATAATTCGGATAACGTTCTTTTTTTCTGTATCTGTATAATGTATGAATAATTATATACATAATGTATATATAATTAGTATAAATAAATCGGATAAATGGGTTGGTTGAATATATTTTCATTTCTTTGTCGCCTCTAATAAATTGAAGATTTATTTATGTGTTACGCACTGTGTGTTAGTGCAATACATTTTATAAAAATCTATTTATGAACCCATTTCTTGACCTGTTTTGTAAATAATTAATTGAGGAGCTGCGGGTAGGTGATTTGTTTGAACGATTAAAATTGGTTATAAACATTTTCTGCGTTAGGGAATAAATGAAGTGAATATTAACACGTTGATTGCCCCACTATGGCAGTTGAAAATTTTATAAGATAGTATTCTTATGACTAATAAATTTTTGCCACAATATGTTCACAATGTTTTTCTTTATTTGTTATTCGTAAGTCCGAGTAATTAATACGAGTGTTTCCAATCAGGTAGATGAACAAATTCTTACTAAACAGATGATTCATTTCTATGGTGATTTAAACGTCACCCATATACGAATGACGTGGCAGTCGAAGTGTTAAAAGATGAATAAAAAGAAGAATTTGATAGATAGTTGATTTGAAAGACGAATAATTATCAGTTTGAATTTGTATTATTAATTTAATGCGTTTATGTAGCATTAAGTTTCCCGTTAGTTTTCGTGTTGCTGCATTCAGTATGAGATGTAGTATGAAATGAATGTTGTGGTAAATTTATAACATAAGTTATGATAGTCAGAAGATTACAAGATTAATAGGAAGATGGGATGTATAATACACGGTATAAAAATAATGAAAATAGCATAAATGGCGAATTCAGTGTGGAACATCTGTGGCTCACGCGTCTCTCGATTAGAGGAACACCTGCCACTTATCGATAGACGTTCAATATTTTATTGAGGCTGAATGATATATCGATAATATCGTAAAAATAACGCTAGGAGTAACGACAGGGGTTGAGTTGGAATTTATATTCTATCATTTTATCCGGAGAATTTATTTATTCGTTCTTGTTTAAACTTTTAATCTGATCTAACCTCATCGGGAACTACTTACGCTCCTAATTGTTAAACCTTAAAACATTACCTGATTTAATATAATTTTAATTTACTTGATACATTACATTATCAATCAAATTATATTTATTATTATCTGAATTACAATTTCAATTGAAAAATTAGCCTAGTATAACTTAGATCAACCAGACTATAACAAACTTAATCTTACCAAATTTATTATAATATAACTTAAATTGAATGTATGCTAATTTTGCATTAATTTTAGCTAATTTAATTGTTACCTAATGTGACTTAACCTAACCAATATAATCCCAATTTAACCTAACATGATCAACTTGAATGTAACTAACTTCGAAAGCTAAACATTATTCTAACCTAACCTACTCAACTGAACCTTAATTTAATCCAACCCATTCAACTTAACTTTTATCTAATTTAATCTACCCGACCTATCGTTTAATCTAACCCAACCTAATTCTACTTTAGCCTAACCTACCCAAACAAACCTCAATTTTACCTACAGCTCTAATTTAATCTAACCTAACCTACCCAACCGAATTCTAATTTAGCCTAACCTACCCAAACAAACCTCAATTTTACCTACAGCTCTAATTTAATCTAACCTAACGTGATACATAATTTTATTAGTGCTGTCTGTCAACTTTAGTGACAATTGACAACGTATCGTACATAGTGCATTGTCGTTGCATCAGACTGCATGTAATTTTTGTTTTATCGTTAATTGCTTCTCGGTTCCTCTCGTCTCGTTGGTTTTCTTCAGTGGTGTACACGCGTGTGCACAATGGCGGCAAGAAAGTAAGCAGCGAAACGCGTGTATACCTAACAATAGTTCTGGCGCAAAAGTGTCGGCACGCCGTTTCATACAACGTATATAGAAACCATAGAAAAAGAAGAAGATGGAAGTTTCTTCACGATGTCTTTTGAAATAGCTGCACCTGCAATCGTTTCACGTGGAAGTTACGCCACTGTATTATTCCCTTCACCTCTTTTCTCCTCGAAATCTCTTTTTCTCCCATCTGTTGTTCTACATTTTTGGTTCAGTTTCTCGCGGTAAAGTCATCGGCATTTCCTATGTGCATATATTACCATGTAACAGTCTATGACGCTATAGGACACCGTGTATAGCACGTTAATGTAACTTATATAGCGGTGGAATGTTTACGATAAGAGAGTACAATGGATTCTTTATTTTAGCGGTTGTTGACTTTTAATCGTGCATGCGGGCGTATCACCATTTTTATTTGCAACAGTTAGGCTGGCGTTGATTATGTATTCATTTTAAATTCTCTAACTTCATTCGACGTAATTTAAGTTCCCATTAAACACGATCGGAATATTATAAAATTCGTTTATCGTTGTCCTTTTATTATTTTCACATTTGAGAAATGTATAAAAATAAATACAACAAAATTTATAAAGGTAAATACAACAAAATGTATAAAGATAAATAAAACAAATTGTATAAAAATAAATAAAACAAAATGTACAAAAATAAATAAAATAAATGAGCACAAATAAATAGAACAAAATGGATAACAATAAGGAAAACAAAATGAATTAACACTTATAGAAAAATTAATAAAAATAGACATGCACGTTGCAATTATACGAGTATCGTATCAGTTATGATTTACCCTGGCACGAAGTTGGCAACCCTGTCGGTAATAGTCGCAATGGGTTAGCGCGACAATAAAAGTAAATTAAAACGAAGATTCCCGTGTTCGTCCCACGTAGAAATCTCGTTGGTCGGTGCTGGGATAAGTGGGCAGCATCGTGCATGAAAATAACGAGCATCGAAGGAGACATCGAATCGTTCGGCAGGCAAAGCGCGCGATAAACGCAGCCTTTTTCCCTCGTTCTGATATTTTTCTTCTTCTCTCTTTTGCACGCGCAGTTAGCGACCAAGGGATCGAACGAGAGGAGGCTTTCTCCACGATGCAAGGGGGAAGCATAAACGACAAACGTCAAACGGAATATAGGCGCGGTGGAGTTGTAATACCGACTACCGTTACTTCTCATTCTTCTACCTCCTCTTCTCTCCTCTCCTTTCGCCTTTCTCTCCCACACCTTCCAGCTAACGATCTCCCTTTATAACCTGCCCCGAGAGAGAGAGAGAAAGAGAGAGAGAGACGCCTTCGACGTTTCTGCGACACGTTTCGATCCTCGCCTACCTTCCCTTCTTGCCTTGGTTCGTTGTCGGGTCGGTCGCCTTGAAAAGAGTAGGATATTCTGGGTAATCCCACTTGTTTGTTGACCGTCGCCAGGTAGTTTCCACCTCTGGAACACTCGACGCTCGTTCGAGAATGCCTTTTCGACTAATATCGATGCTCGAGAAATTTGCCGAAATGCTAGTATCTCTTTTTTACCATCGATTAACATATTAATTGCTCCGCCAGTCTGCGAAGCGGCGTCGTGAATTTTAATCGATCCGATTACCGTAGGCGGAAACGAGGAAATTGTAGACGATTTACAATAACAACGATTTTTTATAATAACAACGATACGGAGTATACAAGTTGAAAAATTATGATTAGTGGTTATTTCATCGTGAATAGCATGTGAGTGCCAAATTCTCGAATACGTAAATTGCAAATTCCTGTATCAATGAATATTAAAAACATTAAACCTAACATGTGCTAATCGCCTTTATTCGTCTGTAGCAATGACAGAAAGAATTATAAGCCAACAGGAATTAAATATAAGTCCACAAGAATTATAATTATTATAATAAGAATTATAGAACATTGAAGAAATAAGTTGCGTAAAACGGTATATGTACAAGCGAAACTATCGGAACTGGAAAATCTGTATAGATTTTTTCCCGTAATATCCGTGTTTCCGCTTATCCGAGGTAGAGTCATTGTCGGTTCACATTTTCCACGACAACCGAGGCTCAATCGCGCTGTACATCACAGTCGGTCGCGCAGTGTACGTGCAAATGTGTCTCCTTTTGCCTTTCATTCTCGTCCGGACTGCGTATCTGCATTAAAATAACGGCACCTCGGCTACGACACAGACGGCAGTCACCTAACGTGACTACGGCTTCGACCTCGAACCCACGCGGCCTCGTAGTCGACGACGGACTCTGCTTCTCTTCTCTTTCTCTCTCGCGTTTCTATTAGAACAGGAGGGCAGATAAACGCGAGTGAATTATTGCCGCGATCGCGTTCGCGTTGATCCTTCGCGCGCGTCTCGTGATCCGTTTTTATTTAAACGTTCGTGTCCCTCCGGTGGCGGGAAACGACGGAAGAAAAGGAAAAAGAAGAAACGTGTCCCGTCTGTGTCCCTAGTTTCTCTGATCCAGCGATTTTATGTGCCAAGGAAGTTTCTGTGAGGTCCATACGGCGTCTCCTGCGAACGACAGTAATAGAACGTCGCGTGTATTGTAATAGCCGGTGTTGATAACCTTCGTCTGCGGAGAAGCGTAAATAACCGAAGCGTGTACTATCGTTGCTGCTGACATTGCCCGCGAGCTTTTGAACCTGTCAGATCCGGTCGCGCGCGTGCCACCGCTTCCCGTTAACTTCGCTTCGACAAGAAAGCGTCCTCTCTCTCGTATTTATCAATCGAAATTATATATAACCCGCTAAAAGCATCTACTACGCGTTTTAAAATAGCAAAACTCGCGCGAAATAGCGCTGAATTTTTTCGTTTTTTTTTTTTATTTTTTCCCGAGAAACTACGCTTGACAATAAAACACAAAACAAAGCGATATTTCAATTGGAGATAGAACAGAGGTCATATTTAGGACATACTATCGGACATATTTTTGAAGGTATTTCTGAACGATATTCAACGAAATTACGATATATTAAAATAGTGAAAAATCTTTCCGAATAAATGGTTTGATTTTAAATTATAATTATATGATAAATTAGTGACAATTTTTTTGAATAAATGGTTACAGGAGCGATAGATTTCCCCGCATCCCCTTTTGTCTAATAAAAGCTAAGTCTACCGTGCTTGGCACACTGCAAATAAAGTACATGTATCACGGATTACCGTTTATCGGCATACCGGTTAAAAAAAAAGTATACAGTTATCTAATCGAGCATAGAAATAATCCGCGTAGTATCACTGAACGCGTCACGCTGCTATCAGAGGAGTGCGTCAATAAAAAACACGAATCGAAAGAGAGCAAGAAATCAAGCAGACACGACCGGAACGGTCGCGTAAATTCTCTGCGGCGTAACTGCACAATTTCGTTCGCGAAAGTCGTGTCGCTCCCCGTTCCGCGATTCTGTCCCTCTTCCGTGTGTCCGTTTCATCTCGCTTGGCCGCTCGCATGCTCCCTGCTTCCCCTTTTTCCCCTGCACCTGGATCACGGTTGCATTGTTCACTCCGGCAACGGATATACAGAAGCGAAATGGCAGCGGGAGAGCCCCGAAAGAAAGAAGATCCAGCAGAAAAGGGACAAGAAGGAACGGCCGTTGAACGAAGAGAAACGACGGTACCGGCGCGGGGCAGGGGAGGGTGTGAAAAGGAGGAGACGAGGATAGAGAAACGGTGACGGAGAGGGAAAATGCAGCGAACCGAACGTAGAGGGGATAGAGAGAGGTGTTTTTCTTCCAAAGGGAACTTTGCACTAGCGATGGCAATCTGAAAAGGAAGATCGAATTCGTTCTGATGGAGCCGATATTACTATAATTAGAAATTTTTCGATTTCCCGATTTCAGAATCCGTTCGTTCGAAATTCGGATCATTTTGAGAACATCTATTTGTGATTTTGAAATGTGATAGAAAATTCCCAACAACTCCCTAAATTGTAAATCCAATTTCAAAATACTCTAACTCTGAATTGAAAATGAATCTAACTCTCGAATAACTCCAATTCACAAATCGCCAAAGTATCTAAATTAGTATCCCTACATTGTCGGATCCTTAATCGCAGAATATGGCACAGTTTACCGAATTAAAAAATTTGAAGATATTTGTAGAGTTCGTGAATCCGAAAATTCGATGCAGCGATCAAGTGTTTCACCGTTTCGAACAGCTTACCGAGCATAACGTTTCCGTTCGAGCGAGCGCGAAAGAAACGGTCGATCCCCGATAGATCGCAATTAAAAACGGTCGGTGAAAGACGAAACCTTTTTCCCTTGAACCGATCGATCCTGGATCCAACAAAAGATCGCCATTACTACTTTGCACGTTCGTCTTGGTAGAGGCACGATGCCGCGTAGCAATCGTCGGTGGGGGAGAGAAGGGGGAGATGCGAGTTGTCGGTACCCGAGAGAGTCGGGGTCGCGGTACCGGGTGGGGGAAAAAGGAAGGGGTGGTAAGCCGATAGGGGAACGGGAACGTGATCGGGTAGACGGGGGGTGGGGAATGGGGAGCGTCGGACACGAGGAAGGATAGAATCGAGCTGCCCCCGTGGTGGGGCGGTTCTCGACTGGAGGAGAAGGGCGTCAGCTGCGTAGAGGCAGCTGAAGAGGGGCAAGGGAGGAAAGAGAAGCGGTTGGAACGAGGAGAGCTGAGTCATAGCGGTGTTGCCACGTCCTCGCCGGCCTCGTTGAGGCGTCCCGACGTTGCTGCTTGCGACGTTTGCGGCTTATATCAGTGTCGTCTGCCTAGAATGGTACTGTTGGAAGACTTCTCCTGCTTCTACGCGTAGATGGAATTAGACGTTGCGTCGCCCTTTCAAAGGGATTATTCTTGAACGAATGCAACCTCTGGCTTGTGCGTAGACCAACGGCCTCCTCTATGCCTTTGCTCGCATAAAACCGACTTCACGGTATAACGTTGATGTCAATAAATATCAATAATATCGTTATCCTTAACGTTCAATGGCACTTATTTTCCTTTGAAGTTCATTTTGAAAATTGATCGTTGGTCGAGGATCGTATACGTTCGTAACTAACATAAAATTTGTGATCTGTGTGCTGAATTTGAACTGATCGAGTTTTGCAAGGTGTTCACGCTTTTAGAAGATGCTTCAGGATTTGGCTAGAGTAAACGAAAATGACTGATGTAGAGTGCAACGTATAGTTTTATCTTGTAAATCTGTTTATTCTCGTTTAAACTTCTAGCATAAGTTATATTGATAGATACGTTTATCATTTAAGTATTGTTTAAATAATTAGCTTAAATTTGATGCGAGATTTAAACCAAGATAAATAAATTTGAATGATAATCTCGTGTTGGTTTAGGTTATGTTGTTAGTTTTCGTGTTTAAATAGAAATAAGTAGTTTTGAATGATGAAACTATGTTGGGTTAGAGTCAGTTTAAACGAAGATAAATGGATTTGGAACGATAAAATTATGGCGGTTAGATATGAAATTTAATCACGAATAAACAAACTTCAGCCTTAAAGATTTATTTACTATATTATCGATATATCGTTAAATGTCAACAAACTATCGATAATCGATAGCGGACCCGCCATTTCATTGTTTTCTCGCAACCATACAAGAAAAGTCGATTGACTAAAAATAAAGACCAGTCTCGAAGAAACGTATGAACAATAATCATTAGAAATATGATGGTGTCTATTGGCCCTTAACCTCTGAAGGAAATTTCCGGCAATACCAGCGTCCCCGTAGCATCATCCAGTTTTTTTATTCGATTCGACACGAACCAAGGCGGAATCGCGAAAGGGCAAGAGGGGATTGGGAAGAAGCCGAGGAACAAAAGCCTTCTTTCTTTGTTGTTATCCTGGCGGTGCTCGTTCGGGATTGTATTCCTTTTTATTCCTGCTGTTCTTCGTGGAATCGTAGAACCGCCATGTATTGTTGTTAGATCGACACAATCATAGTGTTTGGAATTTCGAGATTCAGAGAAACGGGAGGAATCCCCTAACGACGTAGATCTACGTTTCTTTTATTAATAATATTCCGCTTGACTATCATCAGCATAAGTAAGCTTTAAGCTGCTGTCGGATCTGTGAAAACCCTAGACAATCACTATATATTTGCAATATTGTCAATGATTATCGCCTGTTTTAGCAAATTACAAATTAGAAAATTCTGAAATCCTTAAATGGCAAATTTCAAACCCCAGAATTCGAATTTTACGAACTTCTAAGTCCTCAAATTTCAATTTCATAAATTTCCAAAGCCATATCTTTGAATTTAACGATCAGCATATATCGTCAACAAATATTGAAACCCCCGGAATATTGACAATATCGAATTCTCTATAACGGACAGTAATAAGCGATATAACGCGTAGCCGTCAGCGATCCATATTATCCACGAACGATTAAAAAAATGAAACGAGTGCTGCATATCCTGGTGCAAGCGTAAAAATTTCGAGACAGCGTTTACGTAACACGGAACATTCGCGTCAAGTTTCTACGATGAAAGTTTGATCGGTGAATTTTACAATGAGTTTCCGTGAACTGAGAAAATCGTCCGCTTCCTTTTCCTTGACTGGGACTAAAATTCTATCTGTGTGACACGTTAATTGATTTGTACGGATAGAGAATTTTTCCATCTCCCTTTCCCTCTTTCATTTTCACACATACACGCACACAACAACGTACACGTACACACGGTGGATAGGAACTCTTAACCGTGGGCCGATGTATTGATTTCCTGTACGTCTCCCATTTCAAACGTAGAAAGACAAACGATCATTCGAGTGGATGGCATCCACTTGGGTGGATCGTAAGATTCGGTTTCTCGAAAAAATTGTTGCGATCAAACACGTAGTCGAAGCACACTGTCAACGTTTACGAATAATTCGTAACGTCTCCCCACATTCTCGTGTAAAAGAACACTGGCATAGGTTACCGTTCCAGTATCGATTTCGTTCGAGAACAACATTAGTCAAACGAGCGTCTACCACTGAAAAATTCGAAACGCAGGAACGAAGAACATCGTCATCACACACTCATCGCATATTTCTCGTAATTATTTCACTGTATTCCCTCGACACAGTAGGATCTGGTGTCGGATTGCGGACAGCTCATGTTTTCGCGTGATGATCGGTGTGTGTCTTCGTGATTTGTCTCGCGAAAACTTTTTCGCAAACGGGAAACATGACTCTGACCTAGAAACTTGAAAATTTATGGAAAGTCATGCTAATGTTTTCACATGAAACTGCTCATAGTTGAGAAACGAAGGAATCGAGGTTGGGAACGAGTCTGCCGAAGTAAAATTCCTCGACAAGCAACGAACGAGAATTGTGGAGGGGAATGGGTACGGGGTTCGTGGCTCGCTTGCCAGCCAGCCAGCCACCGTGGCACTTGGGACTTCCCCTTCCTCCTCTGGCCTTCTATCTTATTTCTTCTCCTCTCGTCACTCCTCTCTCACCCGCTTTCACTCATGCGTGTCAGAGAAAAGGACGTTTCGCGTCTGCTGCGTGTGTATGTGTAAGACTTTTCAGTACTCGGTGTTCGTGAGAGCGAGAAACGTGTGGGAGAAGAAAACAAGAGGGGAGAGCCGACCCGAGGTGGGATGGGAAGTCTTGCAGCCACAACGTACAGATCGCGATCAATTCTCTTTCGCAAAATAACGCGCTCTCGATACGACGATTCCTCGTCCGTATTCACTTATTTCGGTAGAAACTCACTTTATGGAGCAGCATTGCACTCGTCGTCTAGAGAGACGAAATTTCGAAACGAGCACTCCACACGTCACAGATTAAATGATCCCGCTGGAGATGGCAACGCATCGCGGATAAAACGAGACGTGGAATAAAAATGATCGCGGTAATTGCGTATGAACGGCACAATGAGCGTTGCGGCTGCCATTTCGTGAGAACAATCTTCCAGAAGATGCGTACGTTGCGATAGTATTTGAAACGCGTTCAATCCTGCGTTTCGTCTCTTCGTTTCGTCGAAGGGAAATCGGGAGATAAGTCCGAAAATGAATTCTCGAATGATTCTAGGAAACGTAATCTCTTCTTACACACCGAGGTGTTTCGACACGGTGAACAAATTTTTCGACATGCCCGAAGAAAACGGGCGACAACGAAAGAGATAATGTAACCGTTAAACAAAGAGTTCGCGTGGCCCATCGAATCACACGCATATGGTAGAGCGCGGCCACGCCCCATTCCGAAACGAACCGACATATCACGAAATACGAAAAAGCGTTCGAATAATTACGGGCGAGTTAAACCGTCTTCCCTCGTATTTCTCGTGTTTTATGAAATAAATCCACCGTTCCCGTCGATTTTCGTATAGGCCTAACGAATACGTTTTGCGCAGTTAATCCAACAAGGTGTCGCCCAATTCTTGCGCATTCTCTCTCGTTATAATACTGACGCCTGTGAGCGTGTAGAACAAACAACGGATTATTGTGATATGCATTTTTCCGTTGATATTGTTGCAAGCTGCGTGTTTATGGTCCGGAAGGAGCAAAAAAAAAACCAGAGGCTTTCTTCGGAAGAACGCACAAGAAAATACGTGCGACTCACGCGAGATTAGACGAACAACTCCCAGAGATACTCCGAAACCGTTGAAGTCTTTGCGCTTGCGCACGATATTCTTCTTTCGATCGACCTATCAAGACGCTTCTCTCCCCACTCCTGCCGGATACCCTACCTCACCTAGTAAGTCCGTTTCTACAACTGCCGGAGCTTTCTGTACATAGGGTGTGCCAGAAACAACTTTGACTCTTTGTTTTCTTTAATTTCGTCGAAATTCAATATCTACCTTCTCTACGGGATAAAAAACAACCGCGTTTTCTTTAAGCCTACCGATTCGCGATCGCAATGAACCGGCTACTGTTTCGTTTCTTTGAAATAAACGAATCCGCGGAAAAAAAGTACAGTACACTTCTGCGCAGTAACGGTAACTCGATTATTGAGGACTATAGCGCACTCCGATGCATGTATATCGTGAATTTCGTTACGTTTTAAGTAGCTGTATTTCTCCGAATATGTTTATGTACTTTGCAGATATTTTTACCACCATCTCTATATTTTTAACTATCCTCCAAAATATACGGTTTACGAATAAGCATCGCTCGAAATAATAACTATTTTCTTACATTTTTAGTAAGTGATCGATTTCCCTGCGGTAGGGTCCTGATTTCAAAGCAAAGTGAGCGAAAAGAGCGCAAATTTAATTGTCAACCTAATAGTTGCAAAGGTTATAGATAGGAGAGAGAAACTTATATGGAAGTTTTTACCATATCGTTCTTATCGTTCCTTCTGATACTCATCGTGTCATACGTTGCATAGTTTATCTGACTAGGAGGGTATTTTATTTTGTAATATGATGAAATCATAGTTTAATATAAGACGATTCCCTAAACACAACCAGCACCGTGCTCTCATGGTGTGGTGTATTACGGTGTTTTCAATACTTTATCAACTATTGTAGAATATATCTAGATTGCAAATATATCTAGTTCATAGGTATCCCTACATTTCTAAATAAAGAATATCCCGAATCTTAAAATGCTGTTACACCGAACCTATTTCTCAATCGTAAATATTTCAAACTCAAAAACATAGTTCGGTTATCTCTAGATCTCAAATGCCATAGACGCAAACATTATGGATTCCAAGTATACGCAGACCATAAACGTTTCTACATTACAAATATCCCTTGATCCCCAATATCTACCGTTCCGAAAATCTTCAGATCCCTACATCACACATATCGCCAAATTGTAATTGATCCTAATCACCTAAATTGCTAGTGTTGTAGATCCACTATACTCGAGGATTTCAAATGTCCCTATATTCCTAGACCCTCGAATCCCAATATCCCTAGTTATAGTGAAAATAAATGGAAAAAAGCACGAAATGTTGCGCACAACCGCGAATTGCGTTTTCTTGTTCAGAATTAAGGTCGATTAAAAATTTGTCAAGTAAAATGGAATGTTTATTGGCATGTTTCAGGTATGGACGCGTGCAGAGCGTCAAGCTGCTGCCGCGGGGCGAAGAATGCCCCGTGGACGGAGGTTCCGGTGGTGCCCTCGGAGAAGGGAACGAGGGTGGTTCCGGTTCGAGTTCTGGCAGCGGTGGCAGTGGCGGGGGCAGCGGTTCCTCAGGCAGCACCGGGGGTGCCTCCGCGACGGTGGCGTTCATGGATATCAAGTCCGCAGCGAAGGCTCACGCGACTGAGCATACCTTGGACGAACGAGCCCTTACCACACAATACTACGAGCCACAGCATCTTCAGCACAGGTTTCCCTCGCACGGGTAAATTCCGCTGTTTTTATTTCACTTCCTATCCTCGCGATATATATTAACCCTTTGCACTTGTGCTACGATTTATTCAGCGAATGCGTCGAACATAACGATCTATTAATTGCTATAACATTAAAGTGATTAAATGAAGTTCGAATGTCAAAACTGTTTCCCATTTAGTGGTCCCCGGATGTGCAAATTACAATTAGACCGAAGTTGAACATTCAACCGTATTAAAAATATTAACAATGTCTACCATTTTTGGACATCGAGTGCGTCACGAGTGTAGCTCGTAGTTGTAGGGCAAGGGGTTAACCCTTTGCACTCGAAGGTATTTTTACTGGTTGCGAATAGCAACTGTAAGAAACTTTTGATTAAAAAGTTTGATGAATTGTTTCGAAGTTATTATGCCTCTGTTATTAATTGCCACTATCAGCTGTTTCATTACGTTCGTACATTGTATGTACAACACCATAGATTCAGTTAAAAAATATCTATTCCAAATTGCTGTATTAAACGAAATGGTGAGTGTGAGTCACCTTCCGAGTGCAAAGGGTTCACCCTATATAATATTTTTATATTCTATAACATATATATACATACGTACGTAATACGTACAAGTACGTACGTAAGTCTGCTAACAATCTATGAGAAAAATATGAAATTCACATGCTGGCCATTTTTGAAGAACTCATTTTTTTTATTTAAACGACGGAGTGTATCCTACCATAAATATAATTTCGTTGGAAGTAAAAATGGTTAAAATATTTTTGTTGTCGAAATGACACGTCTATATGCGGCTTTTTGCGATGAGTCATTCCGCGGGAATTAATTAAATCGCACGTCACACAGGAAACAGGTAAAACGACATTGAATCGTTGTTACGGACGATCGGCTGTTCCATTCTCTCTTTCGTTCGATAAAATTTACGTACTGCCCATTCTAATTCCCTCGTCTCTTCTTTTTTTAATGCCATCGACCTTACGCGTTAGAAGTTTACAAACGCGCCTGATCACCTTCCGTATTTCACACTTGTACCATGATTTTATCTAACGGACTTAGTACACTGTTCATTTTCATCTGAAAATATTTTGTTCTTTCGTGACGTTCAAGATGATACAGAAGCAAAATTTTCAGTTGTTTGTATTAAAAAAAAAAAAGCGAAATAACAAGAATAGATAATAATGTTTACAATGACCGTGCAAGATGTCGGGAAAAATATAGAACTGTAGCATAAAAAAAAGGTAGAAAAAGTACTTTATAAGTGCTGTGTTACTGTTCCAATCGTTTATCAGGATCATAAGTTGTTTTTCACGATATGATTACACGTACGTTGGTGTGTATTTAGATAACTGGATGAATAATCTGATAAAATTTGAAACTTGTACTTATCAAATAAAATATCAACAAAGAGCCAGCCGGTATTAAGTAAAGGTAGTGACATAGGATTATGGAGGCACACGGATTGGGAAATAATGAGATTCGGCCAGATAGACTTTTAGAGACGTAGAAACTCGAAGATATAGGGATATGAAAACATATGTATCTAGGGATAGAGGGATTTGTGGATATATGGATTTAGAGTCATCTTGGATTTTAAGGACATAGGAATTTGCGAAAATATAAAGATTTGGGAATATAGACATTTAGATGCCAATAAGCGTTAAATAAAATAATAAAATATGCCAATATTAGTAAAAATACAAATTTCACCTAATTTCGTTACCACAACGTGCAATTTGTAAAATCGGTATTGTTGAACTCAACTGCACTAAAATAATGAAAGTCCAAAGTATAAAATTACGTTTATCAGTGAATACCACAAAGAGTAATACTTCTAACATGATATGCTAAAATTCCGATACAGACAGATAAAGAACAACACAATATATTTGCCTCGTGCCATTTCATATGAGATACAATTGCGGCGATGGCAATCGCTATCGAAAAGTGTCTCCATTGTGCGAACAAACGTATCTCGATCGTATCGAACTCGATGCTGTCGGTATCGAGCAGGCTATCGAAGATCGATTTTTCATGCGCCAACTGTATATCACAATTTTTCAATGACGCTCCTCTCCGGTCTTCGGTACGGATTTATTTACAAATCTAGTGCGAGGATAAAAATATACGTGTACTTTTAATTCAACACGAATACTATTGCTCATGTCTTAACCTTTGCAGTGTTACGGTCATGGTTGACTCGACCTCGTGGTTTCATAATGCTTATTTTCGTTTCGACTCGGACGTTGTACGCACAGATGTGCTCCGATACCTTTTTTGCAACGTCATAAACGTTGCTTATTTTAAAACGTTAGAGAAATAAATTGCATCTGGTAATTTTGGATATTTGCGATTTCCAAAATGCGTGGGTCGAACACAATTATCATTTCCGAGAGTTCATCTCTGGCAAAAAAAACACTTAGAAAATCGTATTCCAATATATTAATTTCAATATATTATTGTATATTTTTGTACAAAAAAGAGTAGGAAAATATTGAATCCGATGTTTTAAATTTGTCTAGACAGGTAATTTTGTGTATGGCTTTTAACACAAAAACCCGTAAATGTCTGCAATTAATAAGAAGTCTCAATTTTCCGAATTGCTCATGCATTCATTTAGTGACGTTAAATGACCGTTACCAGCGACGTATCGAACGGTTTAATAACTCGGTAAAATATATTCCATCGTTTCCACGGCTATTCCGTAGAAATACGTGCATTCCGTGCCTCGGAGTAGGTTCAAATGAAATTGAAGCAAACCGAAACGATGAACTAAATGCGCCATAGACAAAGGAATGGCACGATAAAATTCATCTCCGTGTTGGAACTGTTCGTTCAATGAATTCTACAAATCAGCTTAATTTCCTAAAGCGATTTTCACCCACTGTCGAAGCCCACATTTCCACGTTCTCGAATTCCTACATTATATCACATTTATAAATCCCGTGTATTTAAGCCCTTAAATTGCTAAATTTATACATTCGGAGGCATAAGAGTGTAAAAATGTAGACATATAGGAGGTTCGAATTTTCATATTAACAGCCACTTGCACTTCCGTGCATTATTTCCCATCGCTGCCTATAACCGAATTAACGTTTCAACGTACAATGCATGCGAAGCCATATTTTCTGCTTGTACTTTAGAACGCATAACCGACGTATTCGATTTTCTCTGTGCGACCGTACGGTGCAACGTAATACAGTTATACCAATATCGGTCGTCACAAGCCACCACGTATTCCCCGCACGGAATCGCGTTCATGGAAATAAACTGGCCCGATAATCGATCAACGAAGGCCGGTTATCATGTTATTGTTCGCGGGCACATTGACGTGTCGTCGTCGTAATCCATGTTCACGGTGCTGCCACTCTTCCAACGTCGAAATCTTTTTGCCACGCACTTGTTCTACCAGGCCACGTGATATAGTACATATACGGTGTCGCTTTCTGTCCCGGCTATTCCGGTCTCCGTACGCGTTCCGTTTAAATTCCCGTGCATCGCAAACAACAAGCTTCTTTCTTCGCCCATCTTCGAGCAATAATAAAAATCTTTGTTTCTGTATCTTCGATTGATGCTTCGCAACTCAACTTTTTACAATTTACTAATTCCTTGAAGCTCGAAAAGCAATTACGAGCGATATTTTGTCAGCATTTATCGCGTACCTTATCCGTGCTTGTGGCAGCGTCGCGTTTCCACGAAAATTCAGGTGACCGTGGACGACATGGTCATAGCGATGTTGCCAGACACGAGTTTGTTCAACTGCGCATGTGCCAGCGACTGCGCAGACTGACAGAGTGGGGGTGGTTTCATTCTCAGTTACGTAGCTAGTAGACTGTGAACCCTGATCTGTTGGTTGAGTAATAATTTTAAGAACTAGAATACTTTTTTATTCGGGAGGTGATCGTTCTTTTGAAATACAAATCATGGTATCCTTTTGAAGAAGTTCGAATGACCATATTTGTGATTTACATTTTATCGCGAGTTTCTTGTGTATTTTTGGATTAGTTATCCGAAATCGAAATTCCCAAATTCCTAGATTCTTAAATTCTTAGATTGTAAATCACTAATTACTCGAATTTTCAAATTTCAGCAAATATGAAGAGCTCATGAAGAACTTCATTTGCTCATCCTCGGTCGCAAATAGATATGCAACGTTTTTCCTTCAACGTTTGTAAAACAGATATTTAATTAAACACCTTATCATGATAATTATCAAACAAATAGACAGATATATTTGTCACGATCATGACATTGTTGCAGGTTGACGAATGAATAATAAGTATCACAATTTACATATGAATCATCCATATGGATGTTCGTCACATGGTTATAAAGTGCGTGGTGTATGTAACTTTCTGTCTGACTCGTTTCAACTGTATGATCAACAAAATTTTAATGACCAATTACGTACTCGATTGCATAATATTTATTAAAATGACGTCGGGTGTCGGTCGGTCACGTTAATGAATGTTTTTATGTTAAAGTTGGTGGTTCCCAGTATGCGCCGATACTGACGGGCACACCGCGAACGCAATAATACGACCCTGAAAATATCTTATCGGTAGCCATGTCACACATACCAGCTAGTGTTTTATAACAAACTTAAACACAAGATTCTAGGAAATCGTGTACGTTATCCGTCATAACAAAGAACAGCGTCGCGCTGTTCGGGTGCTGAACGGTGACATCCGGTAAAAATTGCGCGCGCATACCGAATCGAAAGAAAGTTAGCATGACGTACAAACTAATTTTATACCTTACAAAACATATGTAAAGCATTCCGGCATATGATGGCCAGCGACATTTCTCTTTGTAATAGGTTGATTTTCTTTGGTACGCCTTTTATGTACATGAACAGGTAACACATACAGTTTACCGCGATACATAAAGTAGACAGAAGACGATGCAGTAGAAAGTTCTAACCCTAACCTAACTAAATCACGATTTGTTGCGACGTGTCTTGCAAACATTTACCATAATTTAAATAATGGTTAGTTTTTTTATGAGTTTACGATATTTCTGCAAGTAAGGAAAGGATATTATAATAGTTCGAGAGGAATTTGATATTCAATTATATTATAATATGTATATTAATTAGTGTACATGGAGCAAAATGGCGGTTCGAGAACATTTACGATTGTTTTCATTTAAAATACTGATTTCTTGAATAAGAATAAGAAATGTTATAATTTTTCTCACTTTGCATGTCCTGTTATCGTATCTCTTTCAGTGTTGTGCATAGTAATTCGCTAACGCGTATTACAAATGAAAATTACTATGTAGAAATGATTTTTAATGCTGTTATTTACGAGATAAGCTTCACTGGTATCGATACCCCAATAGTATCGCGTTACTGCAGACGTTAACCTCAAGTTTCTCACCCGATACGTTTGTAACGATGCAAGGTTTTTTGTACATTTTTTTTTTGTTATCGGATATTTTGCGAGCATGGATCTCTAAATAACGAGGTCAAATCGATAAGTCCGATGTGATCCTGAACAACGGCCAGATCATCTACAGAGTGGACTTTCCGAGGACGCGTGTTTGTCCAGCAGATCCACATCGGTGGTATCGAATTGCCATCGGTCGCGTGACTGATACCGTATATTTGTCCTTCGTATGCAAAACTATGATTGGCGATTCGTTTGCTGATGTTTGCACTATTTTTTTAAGCTCGTAGATAAAAAAAAACAGTCGAAACAAAATTGATCGCGTCACTCAAGCGAAATCGTACATCAGCGTGTATGTACATCCGGATGCAAGTAGGCCTCTTTTGAATTGAGACAGACGCGGGGGGCAAAATTTTAAATAGTCATTAATTTTCAAAGATTAAATCTACAAATTTAATTTTTGAAATTCATGCTTTTTTGTTCCTGAATTCTGCATTTTCGAATGTTCGAATCTCCGGACTCACATATTCATGATCTTTTAATTTTCCAAAACCAAAAATTTGAAGTCTTTTATATTTCTGAATATCTCAAATTTCAGTACCTCTAAATTACTTCCTCTAAATTTGCATATTCCTGATTGTTTTAATTAATGATCGTGGTGAACGGGATTAATTAAATTGTAACATAATTATATCATTAAAGTCGAATTACTCTTGTTTTAGCTTCAAACGAGTTCTTATTTTAAGAAAATTCTAGTTCAAAGAACTTGCTTCAAGTTCAAATTAGAATAAATAGATTTAAACAATAAAATTATGCGCGAAACTGGTTTAGAAGATGTTAGACGTTCATAAAAAATGTCGAGAGCTTTAAATTATGAAATTAAATGTTGCAGACTGCGTCGCGGGTATAGCGAGGTCGTAAAAAACCTTTTATCACAAATGTTCCTAAAAAAACCTGTATACTATATTTTATTTTTGGTAATTTACGTGTCTGTGAAACTTAACAGCCAAGATTACACGGTAATTAAACGACCATTTTACGTTTCTCCTCGTCGTTAATTCTTTTTTGCGAACATATATATACTTCGATATTTATACCTTTAGACTTCACACTGTCCAGGATGTATCATACACGTAACACTGTTTGCCGATTTCGTTTGATTTGTTTAGATGACTAGACTTTCTTACGCAACGTATAATGGATTTTAATAGTCGCTCATGTTTTACTATTTCGACATCATCGATGTATCGCCGATTTCGACCTTGTAGTTTGGATCATTACAACGTGTAAATAATTCAAGATTTTTGTTGTGCTAATGTTATATCACGGATGTTACCAGAAAAGAAAACATCGGAACATGTGTTTGTACGAATTGGATGCAAAATGTCGAAAATCGTAAAGGTAATTTATTTTATCGATTCGGAATACGAGCGATACTTATATGAATTTTTAATTGCATTAAAAAGCTGCTGCTTCGTGTTCCACGTTACAGGTCAAATCTCTCGCGAAAAATTTCACCACACCATGGTATTATCGCGTTCGTTTTGCAAGAAATCTTGTGAAACACATTTTGGTTACATTACACAAGGTAGACATGTTTATTTGCGTACGAATCGTTTTCCACCAGCGATGACCAACGTGTTGGAATTTTGCAACGCGCAAATATCGTCCCATATATAACAAACTTTAAATAAAGAGGAATTCGAACGCGAAACGCAAATACTTTTCGCCAAATATCTTCTACTTCGCGCATTCTCGAGCTCGTGCAAATTCTTGGATTTTCAGATCTGTGCAATTTTCATGTTTATAAATTTTCAAACCACCTTTTTTCAACCCCATTCTTGGATTTTCAGATCTGTGCAATTTTCATGTTCATAAATTTTCAAACCACTTTTTTTCAACCCCATTCTTTGATTTTCAAATCTGTACAATTTTCATGTTCATAAATTTTCAAACCACTTTTTTTCAACCCCATTCTTTGATTTTCAAATCTGTACAATTTTCATGTTCATAAATTTTCAAACCACTTTTTTTCAACCCCATTCTTTGATTTTCAAATCTGTACAATTTTCATGTTCATACATTTTCAGACCCCTGTAAATTCTTAGGTGTTCAAATTGCAAGTAGCAACTGCAAATTTTTCTAATTAAAAAGTTTGATCTTCTTGAAATTATTATTTCTTTATTATTACTTGTCCATATTGTCTGTTTCACGGTGTTCAAACGTCACATGCATAATACTATACATGTAGTTAAAATTTGTTGCATTAAATCAAATAGTGTGAGGGTCGCAAAGGATTAATCAATGTGGCGAGTGCGAGTCACCATTGTAGCGCAAAGGGTTAACAATATACAAATCTTTTCATTTCGAAAGCACCGAATCGATTTAACACCTCGGGTGCCAGCTTAAAACAGTTTCAATTTCTTTCAGGAAGTAATTTTATTTTCGATAAATTTTATAGAGGATTCTCATAATATTCACCCCTCGTGTATTCGATAAGCTTCAATGTATTTACCAAAATTTGTTATACTTTGTTATGTTAAATGTTTCGACTAAAATTAGAGATAGATTTATGTATGAATTCATATGTCATCCGTACATGGGTGACACGGTACACAAAATGTTAAACTCGTAGGCGTCGGTTCGTGTAAATAAACGATATCGGTACCGAAAATACAGAGAAGTCCGTGCATTAGAAAGAGTCGTGGCGTTGCAAAATCGGCAAAATCGGTGGCGATATTGCCACACGTTTGTCCCAACGGGGGCATACGAAATCGTGCGTTGCGCAAACGACGAAAAGGCGCGCGGAACAAAAGCGGATTCCGATAGGAACAAAAAAAAAAAAAGAAAAAGGTCGAAAAAAGAAACGGTGACTCGGATAACGGAAAAATTTCACCGTCCGGGTGTCGATGGACGGCGGCGGCAACGTGCCGGTTCCTCTCGCGGGCAAACAAGATCGTTCGAGGAGAAACGTGAAACGAAACGGCCACGCGTAATCCAGCCTTTAAAGAGATTCAGGTCGAAGTTTCTCGCGAAGGTGGGAGATAAGAGCACCGGTGACCGTATGGTAACGGAACGAACACGAGAGAAGAGGCGTCCGTAGAGAAAGGCCGGGTTCGATTCTTCGACGCGATTACGGTCGACGTGCATGTCGTTACGGACGGTAACACGCGAACGGATCCCACCTATGCACGCGCATAAACACGTCCAGGAAAGATACACGTACGAACTTCCAGGCGGAGTGTACTGATAACCGGCCACGTTTTCGAACTTTGACCCCGACGGGACGCGATAAAGATGTACGGAGGCGGGGGTGGGGCGCCGGAGAGGCGGCAAAAGTCGCGTGTTCCCAGAACGGTGTGTAATCGAGACCGTGGCACATACGTAGCCGTTTCCGACGAACCGTGAACGGATTATCCTTCGTTTCGCGTTATCGGTATCGGTGCTCCCTGGGGCTTTCGTTTCAGCGGCGTTGTACCATTTTAATGTGAACGGGAGGTCAACTGGAAACACCTTCCGTTTCTCGGTGATCGTTGCCTGTATCGGGGATCCTTCAACCCCTTCGAGTGACCACAGTTTTTGTTTACACGGTGTAACGCTCTTATTGTAGTCTCGAATTTTTTCGGATTTTTTGAAGCGGTGGAACATGGTGATAAAAATAAAAAATTATTATAAAATTGAAGAAAGCATTTTGTACGAAGAGTGTTAACCCTATTAGTGCCATCCAAAGGTGGCACCAAAGTGTCAGCTTGAATTTGAGAGTTTTGTAACACATGAATAAAACAACATGAAATTACTGTTTTAGATATGAATATGTTTTTTTATTTTACTAAAAATTTAATTAATTATTATTTATAATATTCTGATACCCTTGCATAAAGGATGAATATGAAAAATTAACGTTCGAATGATACCATAATAATTTACCATCTATTATAAATGTATTAAGTTATTACAATTTTAATTCTGGCTGTAATTATTATTCCATAATTATGGCTATACGTTACGGATTAATTTGTGCGTGTATTATAATATCATTCACGTTGCTTGTCGAGCATGTAGAATAATTTCGGGTATTTGATAATTTAGAAATTTGAAGTTTGGGTATCCGAAAATTTTGGGAATTACAGACTTGGGATTTGAAACTTTAGAGATTTGTAAGATTGTATGGTACAGGATCGATACACGTTTTATCCTTGCATATTCATCCTAAATTCAATAACGCAAGGCCGACGTTGAATAATCAAGTTTCCAGTCGACATTAGGCTGCGACCGGAGAGTGTGAGAACTTCATAGGATAATGTTCACCTGGCACCAATAGCGTCACAGACATGATCGATGTCGTTAGTATTAAGCGACTTAGAGGTAATTCCGATTAGAACTACCTATCAATGACACGGTAGCTTCCATCTTATGGAAACAGTGCATTTTCAAAACTTCCAAAAGTTCTGAATTTCTAGACTCGAATTTCCAAATTCCCGAATTCCACAGTTCCTTAGTGTTCAATTATATGGAGCCTTACATTCTCCAATTAAAAAAATTTCGGTCTTTCCTATTTATAATGTCTAATTTAATCAGGGTCCGGCTCGAATTTCCAAATTCTCAAATTCCACAATTCCGTAATGTTCAATTATATCAAACCTTATATCCTGCATACTTAAAAAATTCCATTCGTTCCTATTTATAATGTCTGAGTTAACTCGTTCATTGCCCCGCGTGATTAGGCTGTTTTTTCGCCGAGCTCAAATCCATAGTTACATTTATGTTTGAATTTGTATTTTAATCTTTTCATTATACGTCGTTTATATTTATACTGCAGCGATTGTTCCATTAAATTCCTTTGAAAATACCAAACGAAAATCATATTTAACTCGAAGAAAAAGAGCGTCACCGAGATTTGCGCGATGTAGCGACGAACGCGTTAATTAGAGTCGGACTCGAATTTCCGGATTCTCAAATTCCACAATTCCGTAATGTTGAATCGTACCAAGCCGTGCATTCCCGAATTCCAAAAATTCCGCTCGTTCCAATTTATAACGTGTAAGTTAATTAGGGGCCAGCGACGAAAGTAGATGACCCGTTACGCCCCAAGGAGAAACGCAGTCTACGGCAAAGTATCGTTAACACTTACGAAACGAGACGAAATGACTCATGACACATTTCGTATTTTAAATTAGAGAAACTATCGAGAAGCTTATATCAAAACGTATATTAATCTTTGTCCACACGAAGAACCATTTTATAAGTCAGTTTACTTATCATACATCATTTATTATTTTTTTTTTAGGGTTAAAACTAACCCTTTGACTGGAAAAGAGACTCATACTCACCACTCTGTTTAATAAAGCAATTTGGAACACGTATTTTTTAACTAAATCATTAATTTTTCGTGTATGATGCGCAAACATAATGACACAGAGTGGCAATTAACACTAATACTACCAATGTATAATGCACAAATATTTTGTAGTTAAAAGTGAAGTTGAAAACTAAATGAACACACTATGAAACATAAATGAATACACTTATTGATTCTTTGGTTCGGAGTGCAAAGGGTTAAGTTAAAAAACTGTCATCGCACGTATGTCGATGTAACGTTAAACGCGATCGTCGTGTTCGACGAAAAGATCTCTAACGATGAATGTTATCGTGTTGCAGAAGTTCGGAGGATCACGGACCGAGCGGTGTTAGCGGGGGAGGCGTCGTCGTCGGAGTGGTCGGTGGCGTCAGTGGCGGCGGTTCCGGCATCGTCAGCGGAAGCGTCGTCAGCGTCGTCGGCGGCGGCGTCGGCGTCGGCGGCGGCGGCAGTAGCAGCGGCAGCGGTGGCGGTGGCAGCGGCGTCGGCGTCGTCAGCGTCGTTGGAAGCGGCAGCGTCGGGAGCGGGATCGGCGTCATCGTCGGCGTCGTCGGCAGCGGCAGCGGCGGTGGTGGCGGCGGCGGTGGCGGTGGCGGCAGTGGCGGCGTTAACGACAGAGAGAGGGACCGAGAGCGGGAGAGGGAGAGGGACAGAGACCGAGAGAGAGACAGGGACCGGGACCGGGATCGAGATAGGGAGAGAGAGAGGGACCGGGAGAGGGAGAGGGAGAGGGACCGGGAGAGAGAACGAGACCGGGAGAGAGGAGGAGAGAGCTTCGAGTCACGTGGCTCACACGGCAGTTTCTATAGCAGCGAGAGAAGCTCGCGAGGGGTCGGATCCGGGGGCGGCGTCGGTGGGGTCGGCGGCGGCGGCGGCGTCGTCGTCGTCAGCGGCCATCCGGCGGATCCTTCTCCCGGTGATCCTGGCGGCTATATACCCCGCGGCCGTCCACCTCCGGCCAGCTCCTACCACGTGACATCGACCAGGGCGAGGGATCGGCTCTACTCGAGAACCGGCCCGTATGCCTCCGGGCCGCCGCCCCCGCCCCACTTAGATCGTCATCGTGGTGGCCTGCCACCGTCCTCCTGGTCGGCCTACGAGTCGACGACCTCGAGGTACGGCAACGCACCGCCGCCACCCTCGCCTGCCAACAACGACGCCTACCAGGACGACCAAGGTAATTGCCCTTCCACAGCCTCGCTCCGCGACAAACTATACGGCAACGCTACTACTTTCTTTTTTTTTTCTTTTTCATCGTCGCGATACATCCTCCGTGAAAAACGATACCGCGTTTTATATACCTTCGATCGTGATACGTCGCGTACCTCGCCGCTTCCCGGTACACAGACTGTACTCGCTAATTGCTATCCACACTCGATGGGTTCTCGTCGTTTGCGTTTGCTTTCCTCGCCGCTACTGTTACATGAAATATTTTGATACTAGCCTATTCCGTGGTTCCCACACTCGCGGCGGATAGTGTCAAAATATTCCCAAATAGACAGGTATTACCAAATGCTTCTAATATTGCCAAATAGAGAGGCATCGCATAGAGAGTATGTTTGCAAAGATACAGCTACCTGGATGTTAGTCGTTAAGGACATACGTTGTATCCGTGAGGTTCTCCTGTCTTTTGTATCTTTCATAAATTACTTCTTTTGTCCTCATATATTTTGTTCTTATCTTTTCTTTTTATAAAATATATATATATATTTTCATCTTATAATATATTCAATTTTATATAAATTTCTCTCAAAGTCTTTGTACGACACTTTTTTTTATTATATAAAATTTAATACAAGATCAAACTATATACAACATATTTTATACAACTCTTTTTTTCATTTGTACATATAAAATTCAGTACAAGATCAAACTATATACAATATATTTTATACGACTCTTTTTTTCATTTGTATATATAAAATTTAATATAAGAGCAAAATATATATATATGATATACTTCATACGACTCTTTATACGACATTGAAGGAAATTTCTACAAAATTAGCATGTATCGTGTGATCACACATCGTACGATATCGGTATTATCGCGAAGTATATTTCCTGTTACGCTCGTATTAAAATATGCACCATATTGCGTATACGCGTCGGACGCGAAAGACGAATAACAACAATTACATAAGCGCGTTGTTCGAATTTCGAAAGAGCGATTAGAAACCGCTGTTCGATTGGTCGCACAAAAGTTTTGCCGTATACTTTCTCGCGGGATAGACTGTACCAACGCATATAAACTTCTGGCTGTGTTATGCTTGCTTCTTCCACCTTTGCGTCTGCGTCCGCGTCTGCGTCCAACGTCCCCGCGTGTCTTCTTGCAGGTGGATTACGTACGTGTTCCTTCCTTCGCTGTTTCTCCGTCTCTTTCGCATAAACGACAGTTCGCATAACCTGTGATTCGACCGTGCTCGTTTTTGTCGAGCACACGCGAAGCCCCGCGCTGCGTTACTGAGACCGCGGCACCAAACGACACGTGGTTCTGTTCATCAAGGCTGTTCAGACATTTCGCGATTTATGGGCCTGAGATAACGTCTCCGGTATTAAGATTCGATAGTTATGCAATCCTTTCACCTTTTTGCAATGCCCGTGTGCTATTTTTATTTTCGCGACCGATGTTTCGTTTCAGTCGCTGCCGGAGTGTTCTTGGATTTTTGCATCCGATTGCAAAACGTAAAATCGTTTCGTGAATTTCTACCTGATAGTGATTTGTACCTCTTGTTAAGATCTGTATCGTTTCATAAACTCGTTTCAGTTTCGCGATAATTTCTATCGGTTTAGAAATTACATAATATGTTACAGTGTTATTGTGAATTTTTGAGACGCGCATAAGTTCGACGTCCTGGCACAATGATGTTTCGCATAGGTATTATTGGGGATCGAGATCGACATCCTTTGCAAGTATTTGAGCTCTAAATTCGTGATATCCGAGTGTCAGAGTTGTCGAAACGAGTGTAGTTGAATTTAGTAGTTTCTGTAGTTAGATCTATTTAGGTACGTTATTTGAATAATCGAGGACGACGAAATTTGTTGAGATCGTTTACGTATTTACACGTACGATTTGATTCTCTGGAAAGAGATTAGTCGAGGAATGAAAATATGCGATCCAGTGAATGTACGCGTGCGTTCAGTAACGTTTCGCGCGGGAACCGCGACGCGACCACGGTTGGCAGCTCGTTTCCCGCCAAATGGAAGAAGACACCACGTGCCGTTAATTTGCAACATCGAATCTCCGTTATGCATGCTCGTTAACGATTGTACCGCTACGAAATCCAAGGCATGACAATCGCTCACGACTAATTAAGCTGGTTGTATCGCAAACATACTTCACCGCGAAACTTTTTCTCAATCTGACTGAACGTAAATTATAATTACCTGTATAATTTACCTGTCATAACTTTACACTGGCACAATTCCCAAAAGATGACCGTACCAAATTCGGATAATTCGGAATTACAAAAATTTTGTATGATTTGAAGTTACAAAAATTCGGCACGATTTAATGTTACGAATATTCGGTTTAATTGAAAGTTACAAAATTTCGGTATAATTTACGATTACAACAATTTTAAGTGTCTAAACAACGTCCGTCGACGTTGCATTTTGAATTGAAGCGCGATAAAGGATGGGGGGATGATTCGTACAATAATTTCAGTCGCGAGAACAAAGCTTTAGAAAACGAACATGTGCACACCTCGTGTCTAGGTAGTTCACACAGCGATTAACAAGCAGGTGCTACATTCTTTTATTTATATTATATCGAGGCGTTTAACACTTTGACTGCCACGTCATCCACATATGGGTGACGTTTAAATTCCCACACGAATCTATCGCCTGTATTATTAAGAATTTCTTCACTTACTCAATTAGAAATGTTCGTATCAACTACTTGGAACTATGGATAGTGGATATAACAAAATATTGTGACCATATTCGGTAGGATTTATTAGAAATAACAATGTTATAAACATATTTGGTAGGGTGTATTGAAAATAAAAATATTGTGAACATAATTGGTAGGGTTTATTAGAAATAACAATGTTATAAACATATTTGGTAGGGCGTATTGGAAATAAAAATATTGTGACCATATTTGGTAGGATTTATTAGAAATAACAATGTTATAAACATATTTGGTAGGGTGTATTGAAAATAAAAATATTGTGAACATAATTGGTAGGGTTTATTAGAAATAACAATGTTATAAACATATTTGGTAGGGCGTATTGGAAATAAAAATATTGTGACCATATTTAGTAGGATTTATTAGAAATAACAATGTTATAAACATATTTGGTAGGGTGTATTGAAAATAAAAATATTGTGACCATATTTGGTAGGATTTATTAGAAATAACAATGTTATAAACATATTTGGTAGGGTGTATTGGAAATAAAAATATTGTGACCATATTTGGTAGGATTTATTAGAAATAACAATGTTATAAACATATTTGGTAGGGTGTATTGAAAATAAAAATATTGTGAGCATATTTGGTAGGATTTATTAGAAATAACAATGTTATAAACATATTTGGTAGGGTTTATTAAAAACGAAAATATTATTTAATCAATTTTTCTACCGCTTCGGTGTGGCAGTCAACGTGTTAACTTTGCGGCCACTTATGGTTGCAGAGTGTACTTACAGTACAACCAACGGCTTGACTGGAATTACTTTATCTGTTACATTTACAAGTATCGTAAATTTTCGATCAGCACGATACAACCTCCTTGAGACAGTTTGTCGGAGCGTTATGGACTTGTTATCGGCTGAACAGATTTTAATACTAGCTTTATGGAATCCGTCAAAATGACAGATCTTAGGTTCTTTAAGTTAGAAAAATTAGAAGCTTCTGTCAAAACGTTGCCCTTCGTCGATACAAAGAATCGCACGATTTAGTTCACGCATTGTCCATTATTTACTTATTTTTATACTTTAGTTTCAATTTAGTATGTTCCGTGTCAGACCTTTTTTCGAAGACTTTCCTTTTAAATGTATATCGTCATTAATTGTCCGTAAATTTAGCGTTAATAATTATATTAGGGTGTTCCATAAATTTCTTCCTCTTTTGATGCGAAATGAAAACGCAACATTTATTGTTCAAGATTGATTTGTTGCACTAAATATGAATTGTTCTGCTCTATCATTCTCTCCCATGCTCAGGAAGCATCGTTATTTACTCTTTCCAAAATTATTGAGTCTCACTTGCAAAACATTCCTCGAAGCGCGTGTTTATTTTGTATCAAAAAAGGAGGAAACTTAGGGTCACCCTAATACAGGCATGGCCAACAATTCTTGCCCCTGGGCCGGATTGGAAAAAGAATAATTTTAATGGGTCGAACGAAATATCGAAATAAAAAATTGTTAAGCAGAACACTTATTTCTTTCAGTAGGAAGACAATCACTTATAAATTCATTTAAGAATCAAATAAGTAAATCAAATGTAACATGTGTATTAACCCTTTGCACCCGAAGGTATTTTTTATTTGGTAGCAGATAAAAGCTGTAAAACTTCCTGTTTGAGAGGTTTCATGAATTCTTTCGACGTTGTTATCCCTCGATTATTAATTGCACCTATATCTGTGTTAATTATTTTTATGCAAACACATGGATTTGATGAAAAAGTACCTACACCAAAATGCTGTATTAACACTAGAAGTACCAACCAGTCAAAATAACTGGTTTCGGGTTTGACATTTTATGTCATAAAATTTTGTGACCGACCTTTTGTCGAAATATCTGTCATGTTTTATTGAGCTAATGAATGTTTGTATATGCTAGGTGACACTGCAATATTCATTTATTTAATTTTCTACTTCACCTTTCAATTTTAAAATATGCATTTAACGACGATATTTCTGGTGTTAAACAAAATGGTGAGTGTGAGTCACCTTTCGAGTGTAAAGGGTTAACATAACAAAAGTTAAAATTCCTCACAACGGAATATTTCATAAAAAGCATAGAAGTACCGAGAATTCGATTAATCGTTAGAAACTGAATGCCAACATCGAAAAATAGTTCGCGGTCCCGCATAAGTTCGTCAGGTTGTCCGGGTCCTTACCCGGGGGCCGTACGTTGTCCATGCCTGGCCCGCTACAAGGACAGCTGATAGAGGGACAGTAAATAACAATAACGAACTGTACGTGTGTAGATTACATTCGTCGTGTTGTTCCACTAGGCGGCGGTGGAGGTGGCGGGAGCGGTAGCAGCGGTGCGTTACGACAGCACAAAAAACAGCGCAGAAAATCGCGAAGCGGAAGCAGCTCGCCGAGTGGCAGTAGCCGTTCCGGCAGCAGCAGCAGCAGCCGCAGCGGTAGTTCCGCCGGCAGCACTTCCGGGGGCAGCACGTCGCCCGGCAGTTCGCCGCACCGCACCGGAAATGCCGCCGTCACCGAGGACCGCAGGCCGCTCGCAATCTGCGTGCGTAATTTGCCGGCACGCAGCAGCGACACATCCCTTAAGGACGGCCTGTTCCACGAGTACAAGAAGCACGGGAAAATAACGTGGGTGAAGGTGGTCGGGGCGGCCGGCGACCGTTACGCCCTGGTCTGCTTCAAGAAGCCCGAGGACGTCGAGAAGGCCCTCGAGGTGTCGCACGACAAGCTGTTCTTCGGATGCAAGATCGAGGTGGCACCGTATCAGGGATACGATGTCGAGGACAACGAGTTCAGGCCGTACGAGGCCGAGCTCGACGAGTACCATCCGAAGGCGACGCGTACCCTCTTCATCGGCAACCTCGAGAAGGACGTCACCGCGTCCGAGCTTAGGAAGCATTTCGAGCCCTTCGGCGAGATAATAGTAAGTTTCATCCGTAACATCATTCGATCATGATACTCTCGATCGAGCTCGTTATCACCGCGTATCGTGAGTGTAGGGGTGATACCGATCACATACGACGCGTTAAGAACCACGAAGATGCCGCACGACGACGATCGGTACCACGTTCAACCCTTTAACCCTTTCGCTACTACGGGTGACGATAGTCATCCGCCACAAAACGACATCCATACACGACGGATGACTATAGTCACCCGCCACAAGACGACACCCATACACGACGGGTGACTATAGACACCCGTTTCAAAAATGGAACCGAATGTTAAAACAAGTACTATTTTCTCGTTCTCAAACAATTGCAAGTGCTAATGTTATAATTGTAGTTACTATTTTATTGTCTAATGTGAAAATATTAATTATATTATTGAAATATAAAAACTTGGCCCCAATTGCTGAAGACGAGGCATTCTACACGAGGCCCGTCGTAGCGAAAGGGTTAAACCCTCGACGAAGTTAACACTTTGCGGACGGGGACGGTTCCGAGTGAACCGTACCGTGGGGCCGGTAACCCCATAGTTATTTAACCCTTAACGAACTAGCGCATTTTTTTGCAACAACAATAGATGGTCGGAATTTTTAGAAATTAGTTTATTTATTGCCAGAGTAAGAGGAAAGTGCTTAATATCGTTCTTGTTGGTTTTCATGGAAATTTTCAGCAATAATTGGTAGCATGTGAGAAGACACGTCTATACAAAAAGATACTGAAGTGATAATTACTGTATAATAAGGGGAGGTGATATAAATGTATAGATATGTACATATGTACATATGTACATATGTATGTACTGTAAAGATTTGTATACATGTATACATTGATTTTTTTATAGATTTATAATGTATTTACGTAAAATAGAAAATGTAAGGAAAAAAGTAAACCTTTAAATATTTGTAAATATAGAAAAATAATTTAATTTTGACTTTTCATTATAAATTTATTTTAAAAAATAATCAAATTTTTAAGTCAAAATTAAACGTAAAATTTACTCTCTATATATAAGTATCTATTTTTGTAGTATAAGTATTATATACATGTATATGTGTATATTTATTTATTGATTTTTGTTTATTTCTTGAAATATCACGTCATGTCGTCAAGTATGTGAGTGACTCGGTATAGATTGTTTACGCAGAACGCACATATGCCACGTTCGTCCGCAAAGGGTTAATAGCGTGTAATGCATGACGTCGGTACTTCCGATTTCGTTTAACCCCCGCGAAACGTAAAGCACTTCCGGTAATCGTTTCGCATAGGTGTTTCTCGTACGATGCCCTTGAAAAATGTTTTCAAGGTCGTTATTCCGTACGGTGTTTCCGTACACGCGTCACGACTGTCTGGCCTCGGTTTCGTAGATACGAACAGAAATATTCTCGGTACGACTGTTTATCGAAAGACATATTTTATCCGGTTCGACGACCTTGAAATACGTTATCATGGTCACGTGCAACTTTGTTGCACGGACACATCTGTAGGCAAAAAATTTTCGATATACTGTTATGTAGTCGAATCTGATTACTCTGACGAGTTAACGCGTCATGCTTGTTTGAAGAGCGCAAAAAACTCGGGAAACCAAACATGACGGCTCTCGTGATGCGAAGTGAAATTATCAAATGTTAGAATACGATGTTCAATTCAATATCGGTACTAGATCGCTTTCAAAAGTTTTCAAAATCGCTTCATGGTCGAATTTTGAATTTCAGATAAAAATATGGCAATTCGAAGCATTCAATATATTAAGTGCTTAAAGTACGCATATGAAGTACTACATATATCAAGTATTTAATATATGAAATATTAAATATATGAAGTATTCAATATATCAAGTATTTAACCCCTTCCCGTACTTTGACTAGTCTGACTCGTGACGCACTCACAGTTCAAACGTAACAAACTTTACTCATATTTTGAATAGTCCTCAATTTCAAGTTTAAGTCCGACTATAATTAATATAGTCAAGGATGGCTGAATATAAAATACTCACAGCATTTAAATTTCCTTTGTGCTTTTTAATATTATAGCTATGAATAGTTAGTTCTGTCTGACGCATCTGACAAATAAATGGCACGGGAAGGGGTTAATATATGAAGTACTACATATATTAAGTATTTAATATATAAAACATTAAATATGAAATATCAATATATGAAATATTAAATATATGAAGTATTTAATATATGAAGTATTAAACATATTAAGTATTTTAAGTATTAAGAAATAGAAAACAAAATTGAAAGATTCACGTCATAATGTGTACTCGAAGGTTTTCAGAATCGACGATAATGAATTTCTGATCGAAATCGCAATGTTCAAAATGGCGAACCGCGATTGCAACAATGATATGCGTATGTAGTTGGTTGATTGTTCTTGAATCGATAAAAGAGGAACATCAACGCGACACATACGTATGAAAATTGTATCGGAAAATTTTTGAATTGTTTACAGCGAAGATTTACGACGAATCGAGTCCATATACTCGACAGTGTTTTGCGTATAATCGCGTTCGTGAAACGGGTTTTTAGCATTCGGTCAGAACGAGAAAGATTTTAAAATTCTAATCGTCTATGCTAATACTTTCGCGAACAACATGTTGCCGTCCATTTGACATTAAAATTTCGAACAGTAGTGACGTATCCAAGTGGATACCTGTCCACTTACGACACGCGTAGTGTAAACAGCCAATCATGCTCCATGAATATTTAAACGTCGAAAGCACTATTCGATATAATTCAAAAGAATCAACCATGCAGATTACCTTATCATTTTTCCATCTACTTATATTATCAATAATTCAAATATGTCTTTTTCCTAGTAGGCTCGAAACCACTCTTGCTTTTTTAATCGTTCGTGGCCGACTTATTTATACTAATCCCCCTGAAACACGATTGTTGCATCGCGTCGAATAATGCGTTTTGAACGATGCGAAATAGAAAAGAGTCTTAAGATTAACATAGATTAACCCCTTGCCATACTTTTACGAGTCTGACTCGTGACGCATTCACAGCTCAAATGTAACAAACCTAATTCAAATTTTTAATACTCTTCAACTCGAAGTTTAGAAGTATGTCTACAAGTTTTATACTCGTGTATAAAATACTCGCAACACATTAATTTTTTTTGTTCATTTTAATATTATAGTTATAGAAAGTTGTGTCTGACGTACTTGACAAATAAATGGTGAGACAAGGGGTTAATTCGAATATAATCTCAAGATTAATATATTGATTGGAGTAGGTAGAAATTCGTCGACGAAATTCTTGGTTATAAAATAGAATGAAAGGAAACCGTATGATTGTAAATATTTTTAGGGATAGGTAAATAACGTTTTTACGGGAATCTTGCAGGAAATAGATATTAAAAAACAGGGCGCTGTGTCGAGCTATGCCTTCTGCCAATACTCCGACATCGGTAGCGTCGTCAAAGCTATGCGATCGATGGATGGCGAACACCTGGGCGCGAATCGAATAAAACTTGGATTTGGAAAATCGATGCCCACGTCCTGTGTATGGGTTGACGGCATTGGAGGTAATTATCGTAAAGAACAGTATCGATTTCTGTAACATTTTCGACCCAGATTGCTTTTGGACAAAAAGGGAACACTCGATGAAGTTCTGCTAGTTTTGATTGATAAGCAAAGGTGTTTTTGCGGATCGTTCTGCGCCCCGAGAATCTGTATTTTGGACGTGATCAGGTCAAATTGGACGAGATCGGGCGGGGATACTAATGTCGAAAACGAGACATTTGCTAATTTGGAGATTCCGAGATTTTAAGTTCACGAGTTTCTAGGTTTAGACACTTACACGTTCCAGAATTCCCAGTTTTCCGACATCAAAGGTTCTCGAATTCTGAGATTTCTGGGTTTGAAACTTTTATATTCCGCAATTTTCAAGTTTTCAAATTTCTGAATTGTGCAATTTCCAAGTTTTCACATTTCCAAATTGGTCAATTTTCAAGTTTTTAATTTTCTAAATTCTGCAATTTTTAAGTTTTTAAATTTCTGAATTGTGCAATTTCCAAGTTTTCACATTTCCAAATTGGTCAATTTTCAAGTTTTTAATTTTCTAAATTCTGCAATTTTCAAGTTTTTAAATTTCTAAATTCTGCAGTTTCCTACTTTTTTAATTTCTAAATTCTGTAATTCTCAATTTTTTAAATTTCTAAATTCTGTATTTACCTAATTTTCAAATTTCTTGATCCTGTAATTATCAAGTTTTTAAATTTCTAACTTCTGCAGTTTCCTAGTTTTTAAATTTCTACATTCTACTCTTTACAAGTTTTAAAATTTCTGAATACTACAGTTTCCTAGTTTTTAAGTTTCTAAATTCTACAATTTTCAAGTTTTTAAATTTCTAAATTCTGCAGTTTCCTACTTTTTTAATTTCTAAATTCTGTAATTCTCAATTTTTTAAATTTCTAAATTCTGTATTTTCCTAATTTTCAAATTTCTTGATCCTGTAATTATCAAGTTTTTAAATTTCTAACTTCTGCAGTTTCCTAGTTTTTAAATTTCTACATTCTGCAATTTTCAAGCTTCCCAAGTACCTTTTAGTCATCTATAAATGTGAAACCTCCAGTTCAAATTTGCAAACTTGGGAATTTAAGAAATTAGACAATGTGGAAATTTGCGTACTTAGAATTTCGAAGAATTTATGAAATCTGTGGAATTTGGAAAATTACGACATCTCGATCTCCAAATTCGTGAATCTAAAATTTCGAAGTTCGAACAGTCGGAAAAATAAAAGAAAATCCCTGTTGCTCCGTCGTCGCGACCGAATTACCTTTCATATCTCCCTGTTGCACGTATTAAACACAACTAGCATAACTGACAAGCGTAACAGCAATAACAAACCTTCCACTAATTCGTAACAAAGCAACAACTAAACCCTAATCAGAGAGTGCTAAACGCTTCTCCGCAGCGCAAACGGTGGACACAGATGAAAGAATAAAAAAGGAGTTAGCGTAAACTCGATCGATTTTCAGTTATAAAAATAATGTTCCTAAACGCGTTTTCAGATTGTATGTCGGAAAAGTACCTGAACATGCAGTTCCATCAGTTTGGACCAATAAATCAGGTCGTGGTGGACCGCGAGCGTGGCCACGCTTTGGTCTTCTTCGAGCAGATCAGCTGCGCTCAGGCGGCTGTGAAGGAGATGAGAGGTGCTGCTCTTCGTGGTCGTCGGCTTCAAGTCGATTTCGCCTCCAGGGAATGTCAGGAGACGTTTTACGAGCACCTAGAACGACAGGGTATTGCCAGCGAGAAGACTTGGGACACGAGACCATCGTCGGCCACCACCTTCGACGTCTCGTACGTATATCTATTCAGGTTCATCGCCGAATTATCGGCTACGGTATCGCGTTTCGAGTAACCATGATCGCTTTTGGGTCTTCGAGACTGGAGATTTTTGGGATTTTGGGAATTTGCAGCTGTTGGATAATTCAATTTTCGGCATTTAGGGCCCTGGAATTTTGGAATTGTCTGGTTTTCGAACTTTGGAACCTCGGGGCTTAGTGATTTGGGGAATTTTCGAGATCTATAAGTTTAGGATTTTGGGTCTTTGGGAATTTTGAACTTTCGAGCTTTAGGAATATAAACTTTTGAGCTTTAGGAATATAAACTTTTGGTGTTTCGGGATTTGAGAATTTCGGACGTAGAGAATTTTGGAATTTGAGAATTTACGATATAGGCGATTTTGGAATTTGGGAATTTGGAGCGTAGAGAATTTTGGTGTTTGAGAATTTACGATATAGGGGATTTTGGAATTCGGGAATTTGGGGCGTAGAGAATTTTGGAGTTTGAGAATTTATGATATAGGGGATTTTGGAATTTGGGAATTTGGAGCGTAGAGAATTTTGGTGTTTGAGAATTTACGACATAGGGGATTTTGGAATTTGGGAATTTGGAGCGTAGAGAATTTTGGTGTTTGAGAATTTATGATATAGGGGATTTTGGAATTTGGGAATTTGGGGCGTAGAGAATTTTAGAGTGTCAGAACTTACGACATAGGGGATTTTGGAATTTGAAGAGTGGCACTTAGCGAACATAGACATTTAAGAATTTCGAACGTATAGAAGTTTAGAATTTGAGAATTTGGGTCATAAAGAATTTGGGAGTTTCTGAATATTGGATTTTGGAATTTTTTAGAATTTGGGAAACTTTAGGACTCATGGAATTAGGGAATTTTAGTATTCTGGAACTTCAGGACTTAGAGAACCTTAGAGAATTAGGGAATTCTCAAATTAGTGTTATAAAAAATGTGTGAATTCTAAAACTAAGTAAACAGTTATTCCCATGAAAAAATGATACAGTCGTACACAAAAACTGTCGTGTGAGGTATTCTACATTTTTCCGGGATATCTAGCGGATGATACACGTGGCAACAGCGTCGCACACGCAACGGATTAAGTTCTTCACGTTATCGAGTTCCGACAAAAATAAGATATTGCACGTATTTGCAACGAGACGATTTAAAACGAATCGTCGCGTCTATATTGCGATTTAATCCGCGTTTTTTCACGCTCGATAGCTGCAAGTTCGAGCGCCGTTCGATGTAATTCGAAGATGCATCCGATCGCGGTTACTAGAAACTAGATGCGCAATCCGTTTACGGGGGGAGACCTCGAATTCGAGATGATCCTCGATGTTGAAATTTCAATGAATGAAGACGTGACGCGAGTATCCGTAAACAGGAAATGCAGTATCGCATCCGAGAACTCTTTGTTTAAAGAAAACGTGATTGTTAATAATAATTTTGTCCGCCTTTTCGTTTCTCGTATCTTGGCATACCGATATCCTTGAATCGCCAGTAAATACGTAATGAGTCAAACGACGCGCGATCGACGAAGTTATATCTGAAACGAAAGAAGGAGAAACTTCGAATTCAATCAATATTAATCAGTGTTATTTCCACCGTTGATTGCTGTGGGCACGGTGCACATGAAGCGAGTCAATAAATACTACCGTTGAATATCTTCCGAAGTTAGGGAAAAATGCATAATGCGACTCCACCTGCAATATTAAAACATGCTGCTGAATCGCAAAAATAATTCAGATAAATAAAATGGTTGAATATATACATTTTCATTCGCTTACTACTTACGATAAATTAAAAACACATTTGTTACGTACCCCACATTATTGCAGTACATTGTATTGAAAACGCATTTCTTGATCTGTTTTGTAAATTAATTAAGGAGTTGTAAGTAAAAGAGATTAAGGCGTGCAAAGGGCATAATGAAAGATGTAAGATACCTCATAGAGACTTTAATTATACAATCACACCCGACTCTCAATTTATACGATGTTCAGAATGATACCAAACGCAAGCTCGATGTTTATAATGTTCTTCGGGGAACAGTTTCCTCAGGATCTTGCTTAATTGCAAAGATGTTTGAAAATTGTAGTAACGAGTTAGCTCATGAGTTCGCTCACGAGTTGACTCGCGTTATCAGTTCGCCATCGTATAATCGGAGATTCGGGTGCAGCCGTGTCACGCACTCGAGGAACACGAACTATACTGTGCACTCGTTATTTGAAGGATTCCTTCCAGGCGGGAGCGTAGCAGTTTCGACTCCGGGGTGGCTGTGTCAAACTCGAGTAGCAGGTTTACCCGCTACGAGACGCCCCCGAGGTCGAGAACGGCGAGTTACTCCCGCGCATCTGGAGGAGGAAGCACCCCGGGCGCGAGTCCGGCTCATCCGACCGCCATGTCCCGTAGCAGTAGGCGATCCTACCAGGACACCTACTACGACGGCGACTACAGCGAGCCGGCACCACGAAGATTCCGCAGTTACGACGAGTTCAGTCAAGGTAGCGGGGCGAGCCACGACGACTACCAGAGCAGCGTGCTCGGCGACGGGAAGTTGAACGACGACGATTGTCCGCCACCGTCGCGTCGCCACGCGGTGCAGAGCGTCGTGACCAGCGTGGATCCACCGGCACCCCCGCCGCCGTTGTTGCCACCACCGGATATCAGACACCTCCAGAAGGAACGGGTCCACCTGCTGGAGCAGCTCGAGGAGTGCCACAGCAGCGGCGACGAGGTCGGTTTCGCCCCGAAGAAACGAGCGAAACTGGACGGAACGTCCACCGCCACCATACTGTGCGAGGACGACGAGCCCGAGATCGCGTCGTTGCTCGTCACATCGCACTCCAGCAGAAAAGGCATGGACATACGGCGGGTCAGTGACAGTAAAGTGGTGGTACATCATGGTACACGAAGAGGAAGCTGCGAGGGTAGGGGTCCTGGACCCTGCAAGCGACGACGCGATGTTACCAGCAGGTATGCGCCTTCATATATAGCACTAGATCGTCTAACGAGAGATACGTATCGCGCGGTCGTTTATTCAATCTCGTTCTCGAGGTGTTTCATCTTCGCCGAATCGATTTTGATTTAGTTTATCAGCTGTCCGCCGAAGCTTAGTTTCCCCGTTTGTAGTCATAGCAAAGAAATGCTGAGCCGATGTCGAGTTGCGTGTAAGAAAACGAAATACGCTAGCGTCCTCTCATCGTAAATAAGAAAACGATACAGCATTCGAAGATTAATATCGTAAAGGACGCGCGTAATGAAACTAACGAGTCGATTAATTTCTGATCAAGGCATCACGAACATCACGATGGATCGAGGCCAGGCACACCTCTAGTCGACGAAAGGCCCGAAAACTTGGTACCCAGCGAGCCGAGGCGGTTTCGCGAGAGGAGTCACGACGGGCCGTTGTCGTTGCCGTTACCGAGATTCGCCACGCAGATGTTGAACAGCAACAACAACAGCGGCACCAACACCGCCGGCAGCAACAGCAGCAACAGCGGTAGCAATCGATCGAGTAGCGGGAATTTGGCGAAAGTGACCAGCCCACCGTGCGCCAACCTGTCCTCGACGGCGCCGAGTCCTCGAACCGCCCCGCAACCACCCGCCTCGCCGCCCCCTCGTCATCCCAGCCCGAGTCCGACGAGCTCCGACAGCGAGACGGCCCCGCAATCGCCCAGCCTCGAAGAGAGGATACGCTCCCTCGACGAGAAGTACGAGAAGTGGTCCGGGTCCAGAGCTCTGAGCGCGGCCGGCGGCGACGCGCTGGCGAAGCTCGACGCCACCGCGTCCGAACGCTTCAGGTTTCGGCACAAGCTCCTCGACCTGGACCTGCACGAGGTGCAGCCGTCCGACATCGTCAAGTCGGTTCTTGCCAAGAGGAGCGTGTTCGACGAGGACTCGAAGCGGCTGGAGAACTTCAGCGAGAAGTACGAACCGAGAGAGTTCACTGGCGTAATAAACGTCAGCTCGATAATCGGCAGCGCGAGCGGCCTCGCGTCGAGCGGAGGTTGCACCAGCAAGGTTTGCCTGCAGTATCCATTTCCTAGTCATCCGCCGGTACAGCCAACCAGCACCGCCTCCGCGACCAGTCTGATCGGCACGAGCACGTCCCTGTCTTCGAGTCTAACGACCACCATGTCGTCGATGTTGAAGACGGACCCGCGGGCGACGGCGCAGCACAATTGCGTCCACCCGACACCGGCGACCCCGATCACGCCTGGCACGTCGATCAAGACTGTTAGCCCCGAATTACCGCCGGTATCTCTGCCGATCGGTATCGGTAGCGGAATGGCGGCCAGTAGCGGCAATAGTAGCGGTTTAGCGTCAGCGAGTAGTATTCTTAGCAGCAACGGTAGCGTAAGTAGTATTCACGTTCTGGGTGCGTCGACGACGAGAGGATTGAACGGCACGGCCGGTACCTCGTTGGTGTCCACGGTCACCACGTCGTCGACGGTCTCCTTCTCGACGCCGATCGCGACGACGGCGGCCGCGATCACCACCACGGCTACGACCACGTTGACGACGACCGCTATCGCGCCGGCAACGACCACGGTCACCAGCACGACATCGTCGAGCGCCTTCTTGTCGAATAGTCAGTATCAAACTTCCGTGTCCACTACCTCCTCGACGCTCTCGTCTTCCACGACGTCCTCGTCGAATTCCTCCTCTCTGACCTCGTTGTCCTCGTCCAGCAACGACAGCTCCCGATCGCGTCCAAGGAAGGAAATCAGCAGCGGCGGTCGGGAGAGCAGAGACTCTCGCGACGGTAAAGATGGCGTTAGGGAGTCCAAGTACAGTAAAGGGAAGGATTGCCAGAGAAAGTCCCGGAAAGAGGACGCGGACGTCGAGAGGAGTCGCAAAGAAAGAGAGGAGAAGGACAGTTCCGCCACGCTGAACGACACCGGCGACTCCGACGGTCATTCTAGAGAGAGCAAGGAGGTGCGTTACGAGAGGAAAGAGAGAGAGGAGAAGGAACGAAGGGAGAAGGACGATCGCGAGAGGCAAGAACGAAGGGAGAAGGAAGATCGCGACAGACAGGAGCGCAAGGAACGAGAGGAGAGGCGAGAGAAGGACGAGGAGAGACGGGAACGGGAGAGACTGGACAAAGAACGGCAGGAAAAGGACAAACGAGAACGGGAAGAGAGGGAACGGGAACGAAAGGAGAGAGAGGAGAACGAAGCTAAAGAGAAAGAGAGACGAGAGAAGGAACGTTTGGATCGGGAAAAACGAGAAAGGGAGGAGAAGGAACGCCAGGAGCGCAGGGAGAGGGAAGAACGGGAGAGGAGAGAGCGCGAGGAACGAGAAAGAAAAGAGCGCGAACTTCGACTGGAACGGGAAAAGCAGGAGAAGGAACGACTCAGGAAAGAAAGAGAAGAGCAGGAGAGGCGAGAGAAAGAGGAACGGGATAGGTTGGAGCGCGAGAGGCGGAGGGAGGAGAAGGAACGAATCGAGAGGGAAAGGAAGCGCGAAAGGGAGGAGAAGGAACGGCTCGAGAGGGAACGAAGAAAAGAGAAAGAGGAACGGGAACGCGCCGAGAAGGAAAAGCGCGAGAAGGAGGAGAGGGACAGGCTGGAGCGGGAAAAGCACGATCGGGAAAAGAGGAGGGAGCGCGAGGACCAAGAGAGAAGAGAAAAGGAGAAGTCCGAGCGCGAGAAGAGGAGGGACAGAGAGGAGAAGGACAAAGAGAAGAGGGATCGTGACGAGAACAGACGACAACCCACCGAAAATCACCTCCATCAGTCCGTGTCACAGTCACAGAATCAAATATCCCCGGCTCCCGTGTCCATTAAGCGGCGGTGCTCGTCGCAGGACGGGCCAACGGAGGACGATGCAGCGAAGCGCATGAAGATCTCCGACCATCGCAGAGACAGCAAAGATCGGCCTAGACAAAACAGAAGGTCCGAGGATCGGAAACATCGCAACGATTCTCATCGTTCGAGCCGCGAGAGCAGGGAGAGTCGCGACAGCAAGGAGAGTAGCGGCTCGACGCAGACCCAGGACGGCAGAGAGTCCAGCCACGGCGAACTGAACCGGGAATCCAACAGGGAGTCGAACAGGGAGAACAGAGAGAACAGGGAGAACAACCGGGAGAGCGGCAAGGATAAACAACGAAGCAAACGAAACCGTTCGGAGAAGGAGTCGAGAGAACGTAGCCCGAGGGTGTCCCACGAGTCGGATAAAGAGTTCCTATCGAGACTGGATCTCTCGAAGCGTAATGATTCGAACTCGCCGAGCGAACAAACGACGGTCAGCTCGAATCATTCCCGGGAGATGCAACAGCATCATCAGCAACAGTCTTCCCTGAACTTGCACAGCGACGTGGACGACGGTCCGTTGTCCACGCACGAGATGCAGGTGACCAGGCATCCATCAGCCACGGATACAGACAGCGACGAGCCGAAGAAGCACTCGATCTTCGACATCGTCGACGACGAGCCCGCCTACATCAGCATGTACGACAAGGTTAAAGCGCGCTCCACGAAGAACATGCAGAAGCTGGAGGAGAAACGTCAGGTACGGTTGAAAGACAAGTTCTCGCAGCTGAAGCAGAGCCGAGCGAGGAGGGAGGAGAAGAAACAGAGCACCTCGTGGGACGGCGATTCGGTGTCCAGCAAGGCCTTGACGGAGGACGAGGCGACCTCCGAGTCCGACTCGGCCAGGGCCAAGTCCCTGTCCAGGAAGAGCTCCCGGTCCCGCATCCATTCGGACACGAGTGAGGAGGAGGAATCGTTCAACAACAAGATCCGCAAGGTGAAGACTGAGCGGTTCCTGGAGAGCGACGTCGACCTCGGCTTCGCGGACACCGAGGAGAAGCACAACCCGATGGAGACGACGAACGTGGTCGTGAACAGCGTTCATCCGAACGTGAAGGAGGAGCCCCGCACGTCCGATGACGATGAGCGTATCTCTGTTCCGTTCCGCGGAAATCATCCGGCCATCGTCGTGAACAACCACGACAGGGACTCGCGCAAGAAGTCGCACAAGAAGAAGCAGAAGAGACAGAAAAACTCGTCCATGTCAAACGAGGAGAGTATCAAGACCGAGCCCTCAGAGAACATCGAACACAAGAATAAATCCAACATCCTGACCGGTAATACGGAATGTCGGCCGAATCACACGTCCGAGTCCATCAGCGTCGCTACGACGCCCACGTCGGCGAACACGACGTTGGAGAACACGGAGGAGAGGATACGCTCGGATAAGAAACAGCGGAACAAGAAGGAGAAGAGGAGAGACAGGAACGGTGAAGAGAAGGCGAAAGCGAGAAGGAAAAGGCTGAATAGGCAGGAAACAAGGGACTCGCAACGAATGGAGGACATTTTCGGCCCGCTCTCCGACGACGTCGACGACGGTCCATCGAACACGTTCTTCAATCGATTGAGTAATATCGCGTCGGAAAACAACACCTACGCGTCCGACAGCGACGGTGGTCGTAGCCCGATGTTGGACGTGGACCGGGTCCGACGGAAAGCGGAGAAGAAACAACGTCGTCTTCCGCCGGAGGACGAGAACAGCGTCGACCTGGCCGAAGCGGGACGCGAGATCGAGGCGAAACTCCTCGGGCTACCGAACTCGCCTAAATCGGCCGTGGCTTGCACGGAGAGCAACGACCACGACGTGTTTCGCTTCACCGACGACAATGACAGCGTCGAACCATCCACACCGTCCGCCATTCCGGAGAAGGTTAAGGAGAAGAAGAAAAAGAGGAAAAAGTCGAAGGAGGAGCGCAGCAGGAAGGACTACCATCACCATCACCATCATCATCACCACCATCACGAAAAGAGCGGCGAGTTGCCCTATCTGGGCGCGGATCCTAGTCCACCTAGAGCCAGCAGTCCGTTGATCCCCAAAACGATGTCGCCGACGTTACCGACGCCCAGAGATACCTTGCTGAGCCCGATTCCGAAGGTCGCGACCAACGTGTCGACGGTACCGTCGATGACCCCGCCGGTGGTGACCGGCAGCATTCAGACCTCGAAGCCGGACAAGAAGAAAGACAAGTTCATTCCCGGGTTTGGCATCGAGATCGACGAGACCATCCACGAGAACGCGGTGAAGAGCATCTCAGAGCCGGAAGAGCGCGAGAACAGCTGTCAGTCTCGCAGTGGTAGGGAGGAGCCAGACGTGACGGCCCCGACGACACCGCCCGCTCAGACCGAGGACAAACCCCGGGTCGCCATTTCTCAGGAAGAGACCGAGGACGCCGTGGCGGCGTTGTTGGAGGAGACCTTCGGAGGATCAACGGAGGACTTCTCCTACGAGGGAGAGGAAGAAGACGCGGAAGCGGAGGACGCTGTGGGGGCGTCCGCCGAGACTCCTCAGGAAGACGTCGATGAGATGCAACAGGCTGTCGAGAGTCTGAACGCATCCACCGGGGAAGGCGAGGCCGACATGAAGCCGGACACCCCGCAGAGTGAGCACGATCTGCAGATAGACACGGACACGGAGGAGGATCCCAACTACGAGACGTTCGACTTAACGCAGCCACCGAAAACGCCAGACATTCCATCGTTCTACAAATCACCCACGAAAACCATCAACACCATTACGCCGTCCTTAGCCTCGACGGAGAAACCGATCGAGCCGCGCATATCGTCCATAGCCACCAAACCGGAGAGTCCACCGACCACCGTGATTGCTCATTCTTGGAACCTGAACGAGAAAACACGAGAACCAGCTAAGCCGGTGCAAATAGAGAGCGTGGATGCGAACGCGAGTGCAGCCAGCCCGGAGAGGATCCCCGTGCAGGCTCATCGTGCTTCGACGTCTCCGCCGCCGCAGTACAAACCGCCGGTTCTGGGTCTGTGCAGCGTGCCCATCACCAGCGAGACACCCAGAATCGCCGCGGCTAGTCCCAGACCACCACCCATCAGCGTTCAATCATTGTATCAGAAGCTTCCCGTGTCGCCGCAGTCGCAGTTGGTGCCAATGCGACAAGCTTCTCCTAGAATGCCGAACATCTCCGCGGTCTCCACGTCGGCGTCCTCCAATCAAACACCTCTGCCTCCGTTGGTTCCATCTAGGATTCCGCCTCTGGTACCGTCGCAGTTATCGCCGAGAGTTCTGCAACCGTTGTCACCCAACGGGCAATGGTCGAGGAACTCGGCTCTGAGTCCGCATCTTCCAACTGTTGGTAAACCGTCTCCTCCACCTGCACGAATCGCGGTCAGCGTCTCTGTTTCTACCCAGAGATTAGAGACGCCGGCTCAACAGATTTACTCTACGGCCGCGACCCAGCAACCGGTTATCCAACACGCTCCGGGGATGAGAGCTCTGGCGCCCAGAGGAGGTTTGCCGCCGTTGACGTTGAATATTCCGCATAGACCTTACATGCCCGTTCCACCGTTGGCTCCCGGAGTGCAGGTGAAGAGCTCCAGGGACTCGAGTTTAGGCGGCAAATCGGTGATCGAAACGTTGCTGCCTGTCAACCCGAACGATCCTCCGCAACGTTTGGAAGAGCCTAAGTTGTCGCCGGCGGTTATTCCGGAGCCCACGAACAAAGCCTCCACGTCTCCCAAGGTCCCGTCGCCTAACCAGCCGCCCACGTACATTCCCGAGACGGCGAAAATCGAAATTAACGCGAGCACGTCTAGCCCTGTATTCGGCAAGCCTACTTCTATCGTGGACACGTGTTCGTTGTCCTCGAGATCTCAGAAACAGATCCAAGGGTCCATCACGACGGACAATAATCTGCTATCACCTAGGCAGAAGCAGGAGATGTCGAGTCTTCAGCTTCTGACCACACACGTGCCGCGTTCCTCCACGCCCAGTCCCGTGATAGTCACGCATGGACAACCTCATCTGGTCCACAAATCCGTGGTGCACAGCATCGGAGCAACGGCCGTTTCTTCGGCCAATCAACCGTTAGTGAAGACCGTTGTACCGATTGTGTCGCAGCAGATCGCGTCCACGGTGACGGTTTCCATGGCTGAAGAGAAGTGCATCAACACGTCGTTGCCTTACAGTAGTAGCCAGAGACATTCGCCGGTCTCGCAGAGTAGCCAACCATCGAAGCTTCACATTCCATTGGTGTCCACCGTCTCTCAGGCGATCATTACCAGAACAGTTCCTTCCACCGTCTCTTCCGTATCGGCTTCTCCGACCAACGAGCAAAGCACCGAGTGCTTAGAAACTCGCGTGCCACCCGAACAGGAGTTGGAAGTGGATGCCGAAGCGCAAATAGCGCAAACGGCTCAGCCCATGCAGTTGACACCGCCTATACAACCCACACAGCCGATTGACGTGATAAAGGAGGAACCTCCTCCAGAGATAAAGCAAGAGGAGACCGCGATGAAAGAGGAATTCCCTAAAACCGAGCCGGAACATCCTGTAACTCAGCCTAGCAGTAACGCTGATACGAAACCGAAGGTGGAGCAACAAGAACCGGTAAAATCGGAGCAAGTACCGTGCGTGACCAAATCCGAGGCCACAGACGACAATCTCCTCGTTCCAAAGGTGGAAGTCGAAACACCCGTGAAAACAGAGCCCGTGGAGATCAAGAAGGAGGAAGTGAAGGAGAACGAGGAGGTCGACATGGAGGAAGAACCTGCGGAGGATCCGTTAAAAGAACCGAGCACGGATCCGTTGGCCATCGACGTGTGCAAAGAGGACCCGGCAGACAGCAAAGAAGACAGCGACTACTGGTCGGCGAAAGAGGTTAACATCGAGAGCGTCATCAAGAAGGTCGACGCTCTCTGCGACGGTGAAGGCAACGACGATGGCGACGACGAAAATCAGCAGAGCCAAAACGTTAGCAGCGACACGTTGGATCAATCGAAGAACGAATCCGACTGGTTCAGCGCCGACTCCACGGCGGAGAGCGAGACCAAGAAGACGTTCACCTCAAACGACGATCAGGACGAGGGTGTGGAAACCTGCGAGAGCGAATCGACGAGGATCCGTCGTGGTAGGACGAAAAACAGACGCGGAGGCAGTCGTGGAGGAGTGACCACCAGAAGAAGCAGCAGAAACACGACCAGTGTCGCGCACAGACGAGGAGGTAGAACACCCCGGGGAAGCAAGCACCACGTTGAAAAGAACAAGTTGCCGGCGGACGTTTACGAGTTCCACGACGACAGCGAAGAGGACAATGCCGGTCGTCCACGACTGATTCTCACGATCAAGTCGCCGGTACCGAGCGTGACCGGCCCTAACGCGCAGCCAGCCACACCCATAGCCGCCGTGAAGGAAGTACCACCCGAAGAGTTCGTTTCCCCGGCCACCAACACCACGAGGAAGTCCAGAAGGTTGGCAGAGAAGGACGGCAGTCGAAACACCATCGACGACGTGATCGAATACGTGGTGCGCGGGTCGTCGGCGAAGGGAGTGGTCGGCGGAAGCACCAACGTCCACGCGACAAGGAGAAGCACGAGGCACAACAACTCCTCCCGCAATGTACAGTCCACCGTACAGTTAACGGAGCACCGGAAGTCCTCGAGGTGTGCACGGAAATCGGTGCGGAGAACGTCCGAGAACAACGACGACAGCAGCGAGGAGAAGATCAAGGAGGTGCCGCCGGCGCCCCAGGAGCTGCAGAGCAAAGAGGAGAGCGTTCCACCTCGGGTGGAGACGCCGAAGACGGAGGAAACCGGACAAGTTGTTTCGTCGCCGACGCAGAAGCCGGTCTCGCACGAGCCTATGACGTTGATTGATCCTGTGACTGGGATGTTGATACCGATGAGGGAATCCGAGGAGGGTCAATACATTCCAGTTTCTACGGCGTCCGGTCAAATACAATCTGTACCTAGAGGCGCTTGTGACTCGCGAAATGCGCCGGCTGCGATGATAACCGCCAGTCCCAGCACGAGCGAGGTGTTGCGACCGAAACCGCCTCAACCGGAGAACCTAACGATCGCCGAAGAGCCGAAGAAAGAACCACCCGCGGAACCGGTACAAACTCAACAGATTCAACCACAGACAAGCGTAATCACGAAACCACAATCTCCAGCGGTCCAAGTCACTACCACCGTCGTTCAAGCGACGACCACGTCCACGCCGATCGCGTCCATAGTAGCAACAACAGCGACTACTCCGCAAATAACACCCGTTTGCTCGACCCCGGCGAAACCCACGAGTTTGAAGGCTCACGTGTTGAACGCCAGCAAGCTGGCGGCGCCGGTACAACAACCTCCACCGCAACCGATTGTCCTGACTAAACCAACGGTTCCCAGCGTGCCCACGCCGTCAGTGGTTCAGAACATCGTGAAACCAGCGCAGCCCATTCAAGGTCTTCACCTGCAGATACCAAGCAGTCGCGTGGTGTCGCCGAGTTTGAGCCCGCGCGCTAAACAGGCGCCTCAGATCAACGCGGCGAATGGAAAGGGCCAAGGTCAACCGATGTCGCCGGTCTTGAACAACACCGGTGTTCCGCCGAATCCTAAACAACATCTTCTGCAAGCGGCCAAGCAGCAAGCATCCACCATAGTGAACCTTCCTCAGAAGTTGCCCATAAACGTCCATCCACCTAGCGTGACAACCACTCCGGCACCGAGAATCCATCAACCGGTCACTCAGCCCACGACGTTGAAGGGTATCAATGGTCAACCGCACCCTCTGAATCCGAAAGCTCATCTGTTACAAGCCGTGGTATCGCCGATGGTCACCAATGCTGTGCCTAGTCCACCTACCCAGCCGCATCTGATGAATCCGCAACCTGTCGGGGTGAGCTGTTCGAGACCTCCGGCACCGAAACCACCGGTAAAAATATTTTAGATTACGACGTGCTGGAAATTTGGAGATTTGAGAGTTGTTATGGGTTAATTTTCGTTTTATCAGGTAACTGGGACGATGGAACCGCCTAAAGTGGAGGTGTCGATGTCTGGCTGCATCATGGTACCAACCGCGAGTCCACAAGCACGCGGAGTACCCATATCGACCTATGAAGGACCACTGGTAAGTAGTACAATTTATTATTACATATGTGTGTGATTATTACTTTCGAATGAAAAATATTACGGTCAATCATTCTTCACGCTTACACTGAATTCGAGTTTGATTTATCCGTATACAGTCTGTGTGTGTAATTACATAAAATGTGTACCGTCCGAAAGTGTCACGACGAACTAACTTTGCTTGGTTTTGGCTAGCATGGGAGTGCGGGTGCTGCTCCATCACCAGGGGGCCAGTACGGACTTGTCCCCCCACATCGATCCCAGAGTCCTCCATTGCCCCCACCTGCCCATCATCATGCTAATGCTTCTCAGGTACTTACTACTCTAACTACGATAAACGTTTCTACAAATAATAAATGGACACGCGAACGAACAGTTCCATCGAAACGATTTACACACGAATATATTTTACTCAGGGCGACGTCGTGAACCACTATGGGCTGACGAGAGGCGCAGAATTACCGCCCCACTACATGCATCCACAAGTTCTCCAGTATCAGTATTTGCGTGCGCAGCAAGAGGCCTTGACAGCTCCGCGCATAGCGTACCACATTCCAGGAACTCGATCTCCTCATCTACCGTTAGATCCAAAACTCGAAACTGGCATAGAGGATAGTCACAGTCCACCCTTAGAGCTAAGACGCGGCACTAGAACTCCACAAGATCGCACAACCGACAGCCCTCAAGTAGCTCAAGTGTACGTGTTGCACGGAGGCACGAGATTACCACCGCCACCACCGCAATACAACGCCGGAAGCAATCCATCGTTGGCCGGGGCACCGCCAGCAGCCAGGGGCGGATTCTACGAGCCTCCACCTGCTCACGTGCGTTCTCAGTATCCGATCGCTGCGAGCGAAGCACCCAGCGACAGGGCAATCACCCCCGACAGACCTAGAAAACACCAAGTGGTCACGCCGCCGCACGCTTCGCAAGTTCCACCGCAAGCGGACTCCTTCCAAATGCTGCTGCAACGTTATCCGGTCATGTGGCAAGGACTCCTGGCTCTCAAGAACGACCAGGCTGCTGTACAAATGCATTTCGTCTTCGGTAATCCGAACGTGGCTAGAGACAGCCTACCCTGCAATAGCGATGGCTCTACTCCACCTTTGAGAATCGCGCAGAGAATGAGACTGGAACAGACACAGGTCGAAGGAGTCGCCAGGAAGATGCAGGTTTGTGTTACAAAACTTTACTTGTATTAGATTCTACATTTATGACTGATAGACTCATGAATTAATTCATGATATGTCTACAGAATGTGTATGTCTACAAAATTAGATAGAGATTAAATGTTGGGCTTGTTCAGACATTCAGTTCTGTATTAACAAGTCAGGATAGAGTTGAGTGATGTTGGGATTGTAAATGAGATAAAAAATAATACTACGAATGGAGAACAATGTATTATGATAATATTTCTCAGCATTTTTATTGTCGAGCATCACTAATTGTCTTGCTTGGTTGTTGTTATAGATGGATAACGAACACTGTATGCTTCTTGCGCTTCCTTGCGGTCGAGACGAGGTAGACGTGTTACAACAAAGTAAAAACCTTCAGACCGGATTTATAATGTACTTGCAACAGAAACAGGCCGCTGGAATTGTCAACATTGCTGCACCAGGATCACAACAGGTGAGTACAGAAATGTGCAACTACAACAGTGATGTTCTTGAAAATTTTACAATTTCTGCCTTGTTTCTCTATGTGGAGCGGACCAGTTTGTATCTCGAGTTGATCCAAATCTATCTAGTCTTCATTCATTAAATTTCTATAGTTGAATCTTTGGTCAAATGTTAGTATCGGTAGCTGGCTCCACAAGGTGTTAATGATTTAGACATTATTAGAGTTTGTAACGTAAAGAACATTATAATAACAGCGAGTTTGTTAATTTTATTTGCAGCCTGCATACGTAGTCCACATCTTCCCGTCGTGCGATTTCGCGAACGAGAGTTTGGCTCGGATCGCACCAGACTTGTTACACCGCGTCGCGAAGATCGCCCACTTGCTCATCGTAATCGCCACGGTTTGAGGCCAACCAGTGGTCTGCTGGATTATAATCTACCTATACTTCTCGCCTTCACGCACTTGTAGGACGCTTCGCATGTGGCATGAAGCCTGGAGTGTCCCGACGACAAAGTGCAGCATCGTACAGCAAAAGAGGAGAGTATTCTGGAGGGAAACGACCTCTCCCCCAGAGATATATTAGTGACAATCAAAAGGATCCCGGCGAATCGTGCCGATTTCTAGATCGTAAGGCCTAAGACGAGGTACGGGGTTGTGTAAGCCGAAAAGGGAGGCTAGCGCGGTCAATGAGCGAACATCACCGTGCCTGCCTTTCTTCCACCCCGATTATTTGGCGAGGGCGAGATCATTCTGGATGAAACAATGACTCGCAGTACGCCAGATACTACTGACAACGTTTGTGAGATCGACCGACGTCACTCTTGGTCTTTCTGACAAGCGAGTCAGGCACAACCCCAGCCCTTAGCCGAAGACCTTCGATAATAAACCACGCGATGTCCTCACGAGAACCGAGAAAAGGACACGAGAAGAAACTACATCGTTAAACACTTTAACGCTCGTCCCTCCTCTAGGAAAACAGTAAAACATATTATTATCTACCGTTGCTCTAGATGGACAGTCGATTTCGTAAGAAAATAGGAAGAGATTAGAAGAGGACATTAAGAAGATGAAAAAAAAAAAGCTAACGTACCCCTACCACTATACACGAGCTATTTTAAGTAAGGCTTAGGTATTAACGATACTTGTATAAATTATAAGCGAGCCAGCAAGGGCATAACTACTGTGATTTTAATTATTTAACGATATATATCTCTGCGTAAAGACGAAGAAAAACAAAAATTGTGAAAACATATAAAACGGTGACCGGGTAACGGTCCGCGCGCGCGGTATGTGATGTGTTTTTTGTATAATACTGCTCTATATAAATACCTATGTATTATATTAAATTGTAACAATAGTTGCTGCCGCCGCTGTTGCTGCTGCCGCTCGTGTCGAAACTAGAAAGTAAAAACGTTAGGATCCTAGACCTCTTAGCGAAAACGAAAAAAAAAGAAGAGTAACAAGGGAGCGAAAGGACTACCGAAAAATAGTGTTTATCTCTAGTGTAATATAATTTTCCCGCAGCAGGATGTAACATATTATTATCATCTTAGCGCTATGTACATTATGAAACAAGATTTTTAATATTCTTATTTCCGATTCTTTATCATTATTATCGCTGTCATCACCGTCATTAAGTATGGCTATCATTAATTATTATTATTATATTATTATTATCATTATTATTATTATTACGATTATTATCGTCATTATTATTATTATTATTATGTTATTATTATTATTATTATTAATAATATTATTATTAATTATACTACCACTACTGCTATTACTACTATAACTACTATACTATTATCACCACTACTACTACTATTATTATTACCACTACTCTACTACTACTATTATCGCTGCTATCGATTATTATTAACGTTACTACATCAGGCTAGTTAGAACGTACCGATCCGCACATTTGAGACGAAAAGAAAAGGAAAAAAGAAAAGTAAAGGGGCTTTAAAAAAGTATGTCGTACTGGATTAACAGAGTACAGTATGACCGATCTCATTGACCACTGTCGTCGCCCCGTTCTCGTACACTTCCATCCCGCCCCCGTCCCCTCCCTAATCTCGTCCCACCTCCTCCACACACGCCCCCAGGACGTTTTCTCTGATCCTTCGTCGCGTTCCGCGTGATAATGTCATAGACTCTAGCAATCGTTATCGAGGATAATAATGCGCTTACGTGTATAGACCAGAAAAATTATATTATATCACACGAAGCCGTGGAAGAAAAAAATAACATATTAAGTAATATAAAAGGAAACTTACCTATTTGCGATATTATTGCTGCTGCGCGTAGGGCGCATGCCTCTAGAGGATAATCCCGTATGTAAAAGTAATTAGGGATTGTCGGAACACGCGCTTGATTCTTCGTCTTTTCTTTTTCATCTTGTACGATATCTCTTTGATCTTGTTTCTTCTTTTTCCCACCTTCCACTTTTTTTTTAGTTGTACTCGATCGATCATCGTTTCGTTTCTTTTTTTGTTTTTTTTTTTTATTTATCCAACGTGACGATTCGAACACCACGAGAGTTTTTCACCCATTATCTTTTCTTAATGTATTCGTAGATTAGGAACAGCGAGGTGGGTTGGTGTTCGGGCAATCCCTAAGAGAATTTAAAAACGCGAGTTTAATTTAAGGCAGCGCGGATACTCGTGGAGCGTGTGCATGTACAGTGTAAAAGATGCGTTGTGCATATGTACAGTGTAGAAGTATAAGTGAGCGAGAGAGACGATGAATTTAAAGAAAAAGCATATTATATTACAGCTACGGTTTAAGTATAATAGGACACGAACAAGACGCTCACGTCACGGTGTATTTCTTATATTTTTTTTTCTCTTTTCCTTTGTTTCGTGTGGAAACGAAATTCCCTTCGTCTTCTTCAGACATTTCTGTTTCTCCACGTTCTATGCTCGAGCCTCTTCGCGTCTTCTCTTCTCCGTCTATTCCGTCGTTCTATTTTTTTTTTATATGTATAGAGTAAATTAGAATCACCGCGAGGTGCGTGTCCTGCGTCGTGTTTTATCTATCTTGTAAAATATCTGTGAATATTATGATTTAGTTTCTTCCTATAATAGGCTACTGGTATACAAAAATGTTTATGTTACTACTTACTTAAGACGAAGAAGAAGAAATGTACAGATATCACCATTTTTGTTTTGTGTTTTACTGTAGTTATTGATAATTATATGGATATTAACGATAATAATAACTATGATTAAAAAACTTCAGCACGGCTCGACGCGTCATTTTTGAAACCCGCAATTAATAAAAAAGAAAAGGATGTAAGATTTTTCGTTCGTGCGCGAGGTTCATTTTGAAAGTCTGCTCGTATTAATTTCTTTCGGATTAGAAAAACAAAAGAGGAATGCGTTAGATACTTCTACAAATACGAAATCGTTATTTAGGAATTTAGAAGCTGGACTTCATCGCCGTATAAAAGGTAATAGTAATATAAAACGTGGAATAATACGATACGTAATTTATTTGCATCTTTTGTGACACGTTACGGCTATACTATCTACTTATTTTGTATATATAATCTTCACTTATGAAAAATGAAAAACTTGTTCAAATATTTGTTAAGGAAACGAATACGATTAATCTTTTTTTCATAATAAAAACGATTAAATTTATCCTACTAAATACATATTTGCGACGACCAAAATATTAAAGAATCTTCGTTTTTTCAAACTTCAAACGCTGTTGTACAAATTTCTCACCCTGTTGTATTTCGCGGTAAAGCGAACCCAAAAATTGACATCTATCGTGTCGATTTAATATGTGAAACAGTTAAAAAAAAACAACTGCTTATTGATAAGTAATTAACGGAACAAATTGAAGAGCCTAGACTTCACATATATTTTAAAATTATATTTCCGCACGCGTTGTCACGAAACAGTACCATTAGCGCCATCTAGTGGTCAAAATTGGACTTATCAAAATAGGAAATTGCAATTTTTCGACAAACAAGGAATTTTTACTTCTTACTGACAATCGCAAATCGATCTATGGATTCAATAAAGTGAGAAAAATTACTTCTCAGTAGTCTCAAAGCATTATACTCGGTAATTTAATAAATAGCATTTTATGGATCAAACAAAGCCTAGCCATCTAGCGGTGAAAGGTGGAACTATCAAAATAGAAAATTGTGTTTTTTCGAAAAATAAGACATTTTTACATCTTATTGACTATCGCAAATCATTCTACGGGCGAAATAAAGTAAGAAAAGTGACTTCACACTGATCTCGAGGTATTATATTCGGAAATTGAAAAAAAGTGCATTTCATGGACCAAAAAAAGCCTAGTCATCTAGCGGTGAAAGGTAGGAACTATTGGAACTAAATTTCGGAACCTATTATGTACTTTACATACATCTTTCGCTTTATTATCTCACATAAAACATTCTAAAATCATTTATCGTTTCTATTTGAGTCCTGTTACTGTCCAATAAATCGCAGAAGTCAATATTTTGTAAGTTAATAAAAGTCAAATTTAGTTGCTTTAGTTCTCACCTTTTGCCGCTAGATGGATAGGCTTTTTGCGGTCCATGAAATGCAATATTTTTTAAATTTATTTTCTAGCACTTTCCTGGAATTATAGTGACATTTTCTCAGTTTCATTACGATCGTAAAGTACTATACTTGCCTCGGAAAATCGTAAAATTTGCAAATTTTGAAGAAAAACGCAGTTTTCTATTTTTCTAGTTCTACCTTTCACCGCTAGATGGATAGGCTTTTTGAGGTCCATGAAATGCAATTTCTTTAATTTTTCATTTCTGAAGTTTTTATTATGACAATAATTCGATCCTGCCGAGATCATAGATCACAGTAATCATCTTGGAAAAGCTTGACAGTCACGAATTTTGAAGAAAATCGTAATTTTCTTCTCGGCTAGTACCATTTTTCTCCGATAGATAGCGCTCGTGATTTTATGCAACACTGTGCGTAAATATAAAATTTGAAAAATTATATAACATTGATGCTGTCAGAACATCGATAGAGCAACAATGTTGCTTTGATTATTAGGCATCAATGACTCACCCTATATCTTATTTGCATTTATATTATGTAATCATAGATCGATAAAGCGCAATAAATGCGTGATGTAATTAACAGAAGCGCGATAAAGAATAAACGCTCAAAAATCAAGCAAAGAAATGACGATTGCATTATATGATCATCAGGGTGCTGATTTTTTGCATCTGTCCATAACAAACTAAATTTAGACAAATGTTTGGGTTTTATAACACCATACTATTGCAACATCGTTCGAAATTAAGAAGTATGATATAATTCGAAAGAAAAAAACACTACAAAAACTGTCTCTTTCTGCGATCTTCAAATACAATCTTTTATTTGTATCATTATATAGTAAGCATTAGCAAAATATTACATAATTTGGTAAAATATTTCGAACTCTATTTTTTATGTTAGGATACATAGGTTTGAATGTACAGATGGCGTAAGAAACATTACGTGCATGACAAGTATTTCAAAATGGTTGCAGTAGATTTGCATGCCAGTGGTTTATAACATATATTTACTGAGTTATCATATATACAACAGAGTTTAACCGGTTTTACTGATTTCTTTTTTTTAATACGCTTACTGCATATCGTCGAACATGTATTAATAATTTTAGAACAGTATATCAGACGCCCGAAGAGTATATAAATGCCTAAAGTTTCAGAGGTTAAGTGATTTTCTGGAGATCGGTCTGTAAGACTATTTTGTTTACTTTCATACATAAATATTAAAAATATTTATTACTTATATATATAAGTGAAAAAGCTTGAACAGCCTTGTGACGTATATTAACAAATCTACTGCTTGTAAGTGGCTTAAAGGTTCTAGGATGTCGTTATCTCGTATCAGTAATTCTTCCGATTTATTGACAGCTTTCTCTCGCGTCTTGCCAGCAGGTATGAAATTTACATTATATTTATTACTTACAAAAATCTACCAACCAATCCAAACCAATATTGTTTATTTATCGAATTACCATGTATACCTCGTTTCCATTTATTTGTACGATTTTTGTATTAATCTGTAAAGTTATTGTTTTATTTATATACTGTTTTATCAAACTGATAAATACTAACAGATTTATTTTGCAATGTTCCTAATAAAATAACAGAAGATTCACAGGTATAAATTTTTAGTATCCCACTAATTAATTCCGAAGAATTAATAAAGTATTGTGAGGTTATACATGTATTACAAAAACGACAAATTTGAACAAAAAGATCATTTACGGTTTTCATGTAACGAATACAAAATTAATATTTCCAGATTGTCTCTAACGTTTCCCAATTACATTACCTTGATGAGAATGACAAAACATTTACGTACAATTCGGCGCAATATGGGCTATTTTTAATTACGAAATGTAAAAAAAGGAATCTAGCTCATCCTTTTCCCTGCATTTGTGTAGAGTCAATAGAAGCCTATGTTGCTCCAGAGTGTACGTGAAATAACATAAACAATGAACGGATCTGCTTTTAATTATCAGAGCATGTGGTAATTATTTATTGATTTTTTCAGTGAATGCGCCATTCGGCGAAATGCAGTGCACACGATACGCAGCGGTGCACCATAGTCGCATGAAAAATCTTCATGTGACAAGTGTTCGCCGTTACCCTAATCCCCCCGCATTACCGCTTCCCACAAATGTCTCAGAAATATTTGCCAACGAAACCGGTCGTTTTACTCCTCAAAGAGCGCGAGATATCGCCGCACCGGTGCTGCTCTACAACCAAAGCGATTGCAAATCATTTTATTCGGAACCATCATCGAAGATGACGGAAGCGTCGAACAGTTTGGAAACTTACGAGGATACGTGCGTAGATTCGTACGATTGTTTTGGCGCGGTTAGTTTGAACGGCTCGATGCAGAGCAACGTGCCAAAGCCGTATAGCTCTAATGGAAAATCAACCCATTTGAACATGCCTGGCGGACAATGGGCCAGAGACGAGAAATATATTGCCGAAGACATGCAGAAATCGCATTATCGAAGCGTTCGTTTGCCACTGCTGGACCTGCGTAAACGTGGTTAGTAAGTGTTCAATGAAACACAAAGCTCTTCATGATCTTTTAATCCTATTCTGTTGAAACGATGAATCTAATAATAAAATTATTTTTGCACATGGTGAGGGTATGTAACAGTTAAAAGATAAAAAAAAAAAAAATACAAATGTTATTTTGTTGTTCGCACATTGGTACCTTGCCGGTAAATTCTTTTCCGTGTTGTATAATAATTGATGGTCAATGCTGGACATTGTTTTAATAAGGTGATATTTTTGGTGATACATCGCAATTGTTGTAAAAAATTATCCGAGCATGTTGAATGTACGGCGATGCGCATCACCGGCTAGGTAAACAGTGAAGAAATTGTAATCTGTCACTCAGGTCTGGCAAATTATGTCTCGACGAATATTCTTTTGCAAACAATGTATCCACACAAGTATATCTGCAGTATGGGATATTCAACGAATGCACAGCAAGAAACAAATACACTAAATCAGACTGGTAAAAAACAAGGTGTTGTTTTAACGAAGAGAGAGAGATTTAGAATAGTGGCCAAGGATTATGGAGTTACCGTTACCATATTCCACGTAACGATTTCGTTAGTATCGCTCGGTGCTTGTTATGCAGCTGTACTTAGGTTAGTTTCACAATTGTTTCATGGTACTTATACGAAATATGTTGCTCAATTATTTCGGTCATTTTAAACAAGCATGTATGTTAATATCTACACTAGCAATTACTATGAAGTTTAATTAAATAACTTTTTTTAATTATCTAAAACATCTATTGATTTCAGTGGGGTAGATTTAAAACCTATCGTTCAATTTATTATTTCCGAAGATAGTCAGGTAAAAGACATTCTTACTAATTCTTCAACATTTCTGTTGGCGTATGGTGTTCATAAGTTGCTAGCGCCTTTTCGAATTGGTATAACATGCGCCGTCGCGCCTCTACTTGTGGTAAAATTACGAAAAATGGGGATCCTTAAACCCCCGAAAATACTTAAGACAAACTAAATTTTGAGTGATCGATTACAATTGTTGTATCAATATAAGTATAATGTATATTTTATAATTAAATAGTTATAACTGTATTCATGAAACATAACATACAAAATATCAGTATACAGATATATTTCGGTTTATTATTATAAAGAATAGTTGTAATTACTTTATACAACGTCACGTATATTTCATATATATATATATATTTTTTTTTGCGCATCTACTACAATGTAAGTACGGCTGTTTTAGTGCAGTACAGTCTCATTATATGACTCGGAGAATGAGCTCGCACGAAAATGGGCTCTCATTTTTCAAATTTCAAGATTTTTAAGTTTACTATTTATTACTTTTATATCTAGTAATATATTTTTTAACAATAAAGCGCTTCATGGAAGAAATTCTACCTATGTAACCTATTCCATAATTTTTTCCGTTCTTACAGACTCGTCCAGAGTCATATAACGAGACTCCACTACAGTAGTTTGATTTCATTTGCTTTTTCTCGTTTATGTTTGCTTTCTTTTATTAATCGCCGTAAATACATGACACACACAAAAGCTCGACAGTTTCAATGGACGAATTCATTAATTATATTGGAACAACGGTCGCGCTCGATACGGAAACCATTACCGAGCATTTTCGGATTCAAATGACTCCCATTAATCGAGTTATCCATTAATTTGATTACGCATAGGAAACATACGAAAGTGCCAATTATTTGGCGGACATGTATATGTACATAAGTTTTTTAAAAAATATATTATAGTACATAGTAAAATTAATAAATGTAGGTATATACAATTTAGTTTACCTAGGGCAGTGCTATATCCTATAGTGTAATTTTACATCTTTCAAAGATACACTCGCCTTTAATTGTATCTTGCAAAGGCATGGTTCAAAAAAGTTATATTAAGAAACGGAAAAAGCCTCGGAAGATTGTTCATAATCTGTTGAACACAAGATTTTCAATGATCTTAAATGCTTAATCGAATATCATAAAATATCTCTCAAAATGTTTTGTAAAAAATATAAAAACCGTTCGCGAGAATTAGTAAGCGTAATTGTTTGTGTATCGATCAAACCCAAAGTGAAACAGGTTTGAAAACTACGATCAGACATACAAATAGTACCCCACTGTTTTGTGCATGGCAGGAAAGTACACTTATACACACTGAACACATTGTCTGCAAACAGTTTGAGCATTTATAACTTAAATAATAAGGTATTAGATTATGGATTCTGTTAATATATAAAAGAAAGTTTTAGCACTTAAAAATATGATTTAAACATTGTCTAATAATACTTGCAAACTAACACGACGATTAGTTTTCTAACATTTTTGTTGCAAAAATACAACAGAAAAAATTCACAAACAGCTTAAACAAACGTACAACCATTTATGTAAAAAAATATTTTGGCACGGTTCATTCATATAATCCTCATTGCTTTTTACAATGCACTGATAATATATAAAAATTATATAAAAATGTAAGTCTCCGCAATCAGATCTGTTTACGATTAATCGAATTTAATAACATTTCTGCTTCATATAGATCGAACATTATTGTTAGCTGCGATAAAATACGTACATACATGTATATACACGTACTTTTTTTTGTCAATTCAATTAGTTAATTATTTGAGCACGCGATAATCAATGATTAGATACAATGATTAAAAAAGGTAAATCTTTTTTTCTTGAATTAAGTCATTAAACTTACGCTTCAGCGCATCGTCCTTGTATGTAATTAAGAAAGGCAGATCTTTTCTAAAAAAAAGTCTTTAAACATACGCCTCAGCGCGTCGTCCTCGTATGTGATTAAAAAACTGTCGCCAACTGGTCAACGTTTTACTTGACCATACCCAGAAGCTGCTCGTTATGCCAACAATCATAGCCATTAAATATTTTATCATGAATACCTCGAACTCTGGTCGCCTCCCAACATCGCGGGTTCGCTCGCCGACAGGACATGGCATGGAATACAAAGATTGCAGTTTAGGACTTGAACACATCTCCATATTCCAAGTCAACATCCATTGATCAAAATACGCTTGTTCATAGAATAAACAGGCAATGACAATCAATGCAGGAACTATGTATAGTACAGAAAATATGCCGATACGAATCATTAATTTCTCTAGTTTGTCAGTCTTTGTACCATCGTGTTTCATAACTGTACGTATTCGGAAAAGAGAAACGAAGCCGGCCAACAAAAATGCGGTACCAAGAATAAGGTAGACACATAATGGTGCCAGAACAAATCCACGTAGTGCTTCAACATTCCAAAGTCCCACATAGCAAACACCTGATAATATATCTCCTGCGTAAAATAATGTGCATTAGTTACACAGTTTACATGGTATATCTTTACTCTGTCTCTGATAGCTTACCTTCTACTTTTCCCATTGCAAGAATAGTAACTGTTTTTATTGCTGGTGCAGCCCAAGCTGCTAAGTGAAAATATTGAGAGTTAGCTTCTATAGCTTCGTGACCCCATTTCAATCCAGCTGCCAGGAACCATGTCAGGGTTAAGATAACCCACCATATACTAGATGCCATTCCAAAGAAGTACAGTACCATGAAAAGTACTGTGCACAATTCGTACTTGGTTCCTTGCGTTATTGTTGATACCCTTTGAAGTTCCATATTTAAAGGAGGCGTGAAAGGTTCTCTGCACGAGATAGAATTACCAGCTGCCCAACCAATCACATAGGCCAATGCTACCATAAGGTAGCACACAGACAGAAAGATGATTGGCCTCTCTGGATACCTATATAACACAGAACAATGTCTTTGTTACATCTTAAGATAATATTTTAACATTTGATGTCCGATTGTAAAAAATTATGTAATCTGACAGTTACATAACTTCAACATTTTGCTACCAGAACTTAATTACAAATATGTTCATTGTTCATTACTCTTTCAATGCTCTAAGATAATATAAACCTATTCTTTACGTACTATGTTAGTTTTACGAAGAGGGAATCTAATGTCTTGATCGTATCTGCATATAACAGAGTTTCTAATCCTCCCACATTATGCTAACGCGCTTTAACATGCAAACATGCATGCGTCATTATGAATACAATCAACATTTTTTTACCTAAATCTGTCAGTGTCAATAAGAAACGTAAGGAAAGTGAAGAAACATGAGGCCGCGCAGATGGATGCCCAGGTACCGACCCAGACCCTCGAAAATCTTCGTTCCTTCTCGGTGAAAAACATTCCGTCGCAAGGTGCGCCGCAATTAGGCTCAACTTTATCGCCGACCTTCAACGAGTAACCGAGTTCTTGCGGGACCTTGAATTGTATCGGACAAACGAAACCGAAATCCCTGGCGCCTAATATGGGGCCATTGCTGTACGGTTTCCGTCCTCCCGTCCAGGAGGGTTGAAATTCGACCACTGGCATATGCGGTGGTGGATAAATCGGCGATTCCGTCGGTGTTGTATCGTTATGACCGACACAAAGTTCCGCTCCGCCGTTCACCGGTAGCTTCGAACAATCAAGATTTTCTGGCCAGGCAAAGCCAAAACTGTTCATCAGACGTTCACACCCTGCTCGAGCACTCTCGCACAACGATCTACACGGGGGTAAGGCCCTGTCGATGATGGTGCATACAGGCGCGTACACCGTGCACAGAAAGAAACGAAGGTCGGGGCTGCACTTCATTTTGACCAACGGCGCAAATTGATGCACCTCTTGGCCGGCGTCCTCTTGCTTTTGATGGTTCATTAGGTTCGGCATGATCGTCTCGTTGTAAGGCAAATTCATGCACAGATTGATCGTGATCGGTTCGCATCTTCCGTGATGTGCCAAGGGATCTTCTGCACGAAGAGCATTGACACTCAGCAAGGCCACCACCAGAGCATTAACCATCGCGTAATACGGAATCATAGCTGCGTAGTCGTGCGGCGATCGCTACTTTTCAAGTTAATCGTCACGCGAAGCAACCTTTGAAAACACGCGAACGCACCACGTTTTCGGACATCATCCATAAATCGTGCGGAACATAATAATACTGAACGGAAGAAGCGGGGAAACGGGCGTACCTAACGACGATGATGGACGCGACCGTAATACTGTAAACAGAACATGGCGAATGCATTTATCTAGCGAGATAACTCTCGTGTAACTGTTGCGCGATGGCGATGCTGCCATCTACGATAACGAGTGGAAGCAGCATATGTGTTTTAGAACAGGACAATCGAAGAGCGGGACCTTTGAACAGCCTCAAAAAACTGAAAAGCATAGTAGGATTATCTAGAAAGCAAAAGTGCGTATTGCAAGAAATTTTGCAACTCGTTAGATCGTTGTTCGCAAATCTTCAAATTTATAAGCATCAGAAATATTTAAACTATCAAATGTAGCAATTGAAAATTCCTGATCTTTTGAATTTTGAAATTCAATAAAAAGGTATTTGGAGTTCGGAAAATTTGATATTGTGCGTAAGATTTGAATAACGTGAAACATACCATTAACGGGATATTAAAAGATTTGAATGTCCGAGAAGTTGGGAATTTGGAAGTTTGCGGATTTGGAGATTTTTGATCGCAAATAAAAAGATGCGATAACAATCGGTTGATTTTGATTTTATTTCTTTCCCGACATATAATGCACAATACGTTCGATTTCGTTAGTCGTAATGTTTACTGATCGCAGATGATTAGCGTGATCGTAAGTACTATGGTTTGTTGTAGTATTTTCTGCTTTAATCAATATAGTACATACGTGCTCGTGCACCTTTAGACGGGGTCGCACATTCGGGCGGTGATCGCCGCGTATTACAATGATAGTCGTTGGAATGATCCAAAATTACGCCCGAAATACGGATTCGCGAACGGCCTCGTTATTCGTAAACAAATAAATAATTTTCTCTCCTTCGAATAATCTCAACTTGAATCGTCCTATCAGACGTAGGAGGTCAGCCTTACGATCTTACGATTAATAACACTTAAGATTCAATACGGAAGATTGAAAATGTGTCGAGCAAGCCACCATTTCGTCTTCCCATTCCTCTCTGTAATCTCAGCGGCATTAATGATCCCGCTGCCTGTCGTGTAACCTGAAGGAAGCCTGTTATTAAAGAATACGCGATCTGACAGGATGAACTTCCTAGTTTTATCTATTAATTCTACCAATTTCTCGGATTAAAATTAGCAAACTTTTTTCGCCTTTTCAGAGAAGAAACAGGTCACTTCGGTCGTCTTTCATTTATGCTTTGTCAAAGAGTGCCAACTACGAGTTAAATATATCCGAATTGCGTGCCTGTATATTTGGACCCCAAAGGCAGAGTGTATTTAGTTCACCTTTTAAAAAAATATTTTAATGCATTCTGTATTATATTTTTTATTGTTTACGATAGTAAAAATTAATTTTTAGTCGTTTTCCTGTGACCTTCGATCATGAACTGTTTATCCGTGTACAGGTTAGGATTCGCGCAGGTTAGGTTAAGGTAGTTTGAAAGTTACAGAACACTATATTCAGATTTTTGATACTACGTCTTACAAAAGAGGATACAAAATTGTATTTTTGGGGTCCAGATATTAATATAAGTATAATTGTATCAACAACGCTATCACGTACAAAATAAGCTAATAAATAGGAAGACGATTGATAATGGAAGGATCGTGATATTTTATAGTAACGGCAAATATGTTTTACACGAACAGGTTTTCACGTTAATATCTATTTCTACGGGTGTTAAACGATGCTCGTTTTGGATTCTATTGCCAAGGATAAACTACCCAAATGGATCGTATACATTTATTGGACCTAGTGTTTCTTTTTGACAGGGATATCTATGTAGAGTATCGGCGATGAGTACTTGAAAAACTCGTTGTGGAACGCGTGGGCAGAGACGTACATCAAGATATCAAACTTTCAAATGTGGGAGCGTAGAAATTTCGAAATTTCTAAATTAAAAAAATTACAAACTGGGAACGTGAAAGTTTAGAGATCTAGAAATTTAGTAATTTGCTACTTCAATAATTAGGAAAATTGGAAATTTAGAAATGTAGAAATTCTTCTACGTGCTCGTGAAATAGTTGCCCATGACTAATTGTAAGCAAGATGATCGGAGGATTTAAAAATGGCTACGCTTGGCACAAACGACAAGGATTATAACGAGTGTCATTATTTTTTCGAGGACTAATTTCCTCGTACTTTTTGATTTGTTCATTTAATGGGACACCTTCAGAAAACGATCTTTCAGACCACAGCACGACCTGCGTGCATTTTTTTCTATCTTTAGAATGTCCCAGAATAGTTACCATCGTATTAAAACAGTTAACTCGAAATTTCAATATCCTGTATCTAAACGACCTCTGACTAGATAAAAAATTATAATCAATTAAACGTGCACGTTCCGGTGTCAGACGAATCGCGAATACCTATTAAATCGATCATGATACGTAATTATACGGTTTAGTTTAAAGCGCATTTGAAACGCGCTAGGAAGAACTGCTTGGAAGAACCACATTCCGTAATGAATGTAAGAGGAAGACGAAAAGTGGCCTGTGTTTTTGCCTCGACAAAAGTCGATTAACATCCTCTGCCCGTACACAATTACGTCGAGACGTGCACGCGAGTCTCATTATGCACACGTACGATTAAAAATGTAGTATACGCGCAGAGGTTTCTTTCTCTTTCATGTATGCGCCTGTACATAATTACGTGCAAAATCCGTCGCGCAATGTCAGAAGAGAGTTGCCTCTTTCCGGTTAGCCCTTTGGAGGTTAGGTTTCATGAGAGTGCCGCCGTTAGTGCTGTCCAAGTGAGTCCGGGGCCTTATATTTAGGTACATTTTCCAAATTAAACACGTCATTTTAAAATAAATTTCTAAGCTGTATGTTTACAAATTTAGAACTTGAAAATATAGAAACTTTTGGTTTTTCAAGCTTTCGAGTCTTATTGCGAAAATATTAAGATTGATAGATTTAAAATATTTGTGAGAACTGTATGGTATGAACTTATGGTGAATTGCCAATTTTAGGAAATGTCTGCATCTTGCAAACGTAGGTATCCATCGCCAATTGTAAGTTAATTAAATACAACGTTGAAGAGTGTTCAAAATTTGTTATAGATATATGGAGACTTTTATCCCGGACCCTGCAAGCTCTAGCGACGACTCTGGATATATTTCGACTAACTCGTCGCAAATTGTACAGGATGTGACGATGAAATGTATACATACATAAACATTATAAAAATATCAAACATAAAAATAATGATAAAGATATTAAATTAGATTGTTAGCAGTAGTCAGTTTGAACGGCACTAATCTTAATATAATCGACAGTCAAATTGATCTGTGTTCGTTTCAATCATTGCATGATAGAATAATAAATTGTGTATACATTTCATCCAAACACCCTGCATATGCATACATATATTATTATCCACCTGTTACCTAATAGAAAATTACAAATAAAAATGCGACGTCTCGTGCATGAACGATTAACCGGTGAAATTTTCTATTTCCGAAATGTTCAGGATATTCGATATCATTGCATGTGTAATCACCTCCAAAGAGTTAAGCCACTCCGCTCGTTCCGAGGAAAAAATAATTGATGCAATCGCAGTGGTAATAAAAAGGCGTGTATAATTTTTATACACCTTCCTTGATTAGCACCGAACTTAACGACTAGTCAGTTTACGTACGCGTTCATAACCTGTATAACAGTGTGTCCACGCACGGTCTACTTCTGAATTGTAATCGTTTGTTTAAAACCTCGAGTCGAATGCAATTCATTCTTCTGCCGTTGCGCCGTAACGACACGCAACAATTAAATAGAGATTAAAATACTTTCGAGACATTCGAAAAAATGGACAGACTTTCTTGGAATATTCAGCAAGATTAATACATATAATGCTCTCGCGCACATTACCGCCAGCGCGCATTATATATTAGATTTTTACGTACCTTCATGTACGTGTAGATATATTATTTTTTTTTTCTATTTATCGATCTATCTATCGTCCCTCTAGCGACACTAGTACGTGTCCAACTAACCTGTTCGAGCGCATCAGGTGCGTTTGTATCGTTTCGCGTGATCTCGTATAATACCAACAATAAATTGTGATCTGTATAAATATACATGTTATAAATTAATATATAGAAAAACGTATTTTATAATCTAAATTTTTGAGGTTGGAACTTTTTCGAATTTCACATTTCCAAATTTTTAACTGTTAAAAATAATCCTTTCGAAATATGTGGTAAATAATTTTGTTGGAAATTTGCCAGCGAATACAAGGACTTACTGTGAGGTCATTGAAGGCCATTTTATATCCCTTTAATGCGCTTATGAGGAACTTGTTATGCGGCCTTTGTACTCGTCTTTAAAGACCGTATCACACCATCAAAAACGTACCACCTCTATTCAAAAGAAATAAATGCGATCTTCGCATCCAGAAACTCGCAAAGGAATTCTTTTCACGCTACACGACCCTACTATACGGTGTCACTTTAACGATAAAATATGGCGATGGTAGTTGCCGGATCAGTTCGCAATTTAAAATTATAATTTTCATGAACCCTTCTGTTAAAATGCGAATTATTTATTTCGTCAGTATTTTTATTAAATAATGCTACCACTTTTATTAATAAAAATTTAATAATCTTTAATATTACTCAACGTATTGCATTATGCTTGATATGTATGAACGTAAATAATTAAATCGATATAATTTTGACACGCACTTTGTCAATATAATTTTCTTCATTTGATACCCATAATTTCTCTGGTACAATATAGCAAAGTATATTTCCATTGTACCTAAGATTTGGTTTCAAAACATTTTATTATAGACAGTAGATAACGAATTATTTTAGAGGTTAGTTCTTACGAACTCAGTATATTTATTTTACATATACTGAAATTAAGGAAGTCAACTAACTAAAATTAATAGAAATACTGATCGTTTATATTACGCACTAATACTTTATTATAAATACTGATCATTTATTTAAAATACTAACCAAAATACTGACCAAATAAATAGTAGCCTACGATATCGAAGTTACTACTTCAAAGAAAAAGATAATTTGCATTCAGTCACTGGGTAATTGTAGGTCTGATAAAACAATGAACGCAAAGTACGAACGAAAGATTTTATGAATGTCACTTCGAGCAACAGTTTCGTGAACGACGGTCACGCGACGTAGATGCATTAATACCCGTATACCGATATAATTTCTATGAAATCCGCGTGTCTGGTGACGTTCACGCCCGCCGTTGTCGAAACGACAATTCTACGGAAGAAAAATGTTTAGACAGGCACGCGAAGCACGATACAACGTATGCGAACACCTGTGCGCGTCGAACGTAACAAAAGAGGAGAACGAACGAAATCGAGGAAAAAATTAGTTTAGTACGGTTGCACTTTTGAGCAAACGATCGCTCTTATCGCGTATCGTAGTAAATGTACCGCATTTTGTATACGCAACAAGATATCGTACGCCTGGGAAGATATATATTTGGCACTGGATTCTCTTCGAGAGAGCCTCTCAGGTTCGAATCGCAATTATTTACGCGTTAATAAATTACGATCGCATCGAGCCTGGACGAGTAATGACGATCCTACCTTCAATTAGGAAGAGAAGGTGTAGTTTTGATTTAATTAAAACGGTGTTGTATTTCTACGTGGGTCGTCGAAATTAAGGGTCTTCTCGGAGATGCCCCTCGAGCAATTAGCGTACGCCTAATTAATCGTCATCGATTTTATGCTATTTTGACGACGCACGAATTGGTATAATGGAAGTTCGATTAAAAACATGTGTGATGAGACGCGATGAAAATTGTGCACCACATGCAATAGTTGTGAACGATGGTAATTTGTGAATTTCTTGACATAACCTAACTTAACCTAAATATAGTAGATGATATACCAAATATCTTTAGAGGTATAACAAATTAAATATTATACTACTAGTTAAAGTAACATAGTGACATTATGTATGACAATATGAAATTAAAAAAAATTAAAAGAAATGTGGGATGACAATTTCAGCGTGTCTCATTTTAAATAAAGTCATTTTGTACCTAATACAAAATATTTCAACGCTTGGAGTCCGAGTGTTCCTTATCGCATAATTCTAACTTAAATCCTAAACTTTGAATTTCGAGTCCCTCGATTTACTCTACGATACGAACCACCGACAGGGAACACTCGAACAAACGCGATAAGGATTACGATTGGCATTACTCAGCCAGAGTCGGCAGTTATCTGGCCGCAATGATCAGCGACGAAAAATACTGATTCTCGCTCTCTACCGGCTATACTTTCGCGCTTTCGTTCGCGTATCGCTGCGATTAAGATCCGCGGAACTTACCGAGATCAAAGGAACGATATCGACCCAACAAACGATCGAGAATCTCGACGAGGAGATCAGCGCGACGCTTGCGATTACTTCGCTTCCACCGTTCCAGCTCACGAAAATATACGATATTCCCGCTAAAAAATCTACCGATCAACATATTTTGATTAGCTATATGCGCCTGCGCCTTTGATGTGAATTGCTTAAACTTTCGGAGAAGAAGGGTAGTAGGGAACACCTTTACCTTGACACATCGGAATCAGCATATTTCTTCAAACATCTGTTGTTATAAATTTCTCCAAGAGTAGAACAATTGCTACAAGCCCACATGTGATTTCTTGAGACCGAAACCGCTAAAATTAAAGTATTTTCCCGAGATGCGTAAACGCATCTGCAGAAACGTTTTCTCAAATGCAGATACGTAATGCGCATGCGCGTCCTTCGGGTAGCGCATGCGCATTATAAATGCGTACGCAGTACATTATTCAAAAAAGGATTTCTTTATTTCGTTTCGATAAATACTTTAACCTCGACGATACTCGAAATTTCAGCAAGTAGAATTGACCTTATAGCAACTTTAAAATTGAAATATTTATTGAAAAAGAAATATAAAAATGTTTTTTCGAAGAAAATACAGTGCATACATTCTTAATGCTCATGCACGTTTCGTGTCTCTGTAAAAAAAACATTTTTTTTCAACAAATACTTTAACTTTAGTTATATGTATATAAGATATAATCAATAAAAACTGGGCTGATTGCAGCTTCTTAACGCTACGCAAAATTTAAAATAATAATTCTTTTAAAATACATGTTCGTATGTTACTTGACTTCAATGTGTATGCAATTCAGATAATTGAAACCAAGCGCACAGACGAACATAGCCAATATCGGCAATTAGTGCATTTTTCAGCGGGAAAAATTGTATTTTCGCAGGCTCTAACGTGGAAGATAATTATTCCGTCAATCAGACGGCAGCCATGGACGCGACTCCCAGGCCCGTTTATATGTATATGTGTTATAGTTCGAATCGCGCGAATAGGTTATTATACATTATCGTGCAGCAACGCGCGGCCGTTTAGGATACGAAAAAAATATACGCAGCCGCGCGTGCATTATGACTAGACAGTTTGTAATCCTCGTTTCGCCGGTCGAAGATCGTTCTGCCGACGTTCTTCGTTTCATGTTAACGCGGCTTATCTTTGTATGTAGCTGTGCGGTCGATTAGAACGATCGATCGTACGAACATTCCCCCACGAAACAATCGTCAACTTTGTTCTCGTACTTGTCACAAAGATAATCTTACGATACGTCTTAAAAAATCAAATATGCAAATTCGAAAAATTCGCATATTTTCTAAGACCGACGAGAAATTTTTTCTCTTGTCTTTGACTTTATCCAAAGTCTGACTACAACAAAATATACAAATTCATGAAGCAAGTCATCGAACGATTAAAACTTTTACTGTTTCAATCTGCAATTTATTAAAAATTAATACGGATTGACCGTTCCTTTCCTCGTACTTTACGTGGAAATAAGAGCACTGGAAATAATTTTAATGATAAGTGCACGAATCTTGCATGAAGTCGCATTCGCACACCTATCGTTCGTCGTATTAATGAGATAAGTTGGAGACAACGGAGAACGTAGCACGATCATCGAACGATCGACCAATTAATATATGTATATGGTTTCTGAGTGATTGAGCATAGAACGCCGCTCCGTCGTCACGAGCCCTCTACTAATCCTAATTTGATCTTATTGTTAGTGTAACTACGCCCGAGTATCCCTTAATTACTTAACCATAGGGGCGTCGGTGGCGAATTAAAAGACCCGCATGATCGAACGCCGGCAGGTATCGATCCGCGCGCACCCGATCGAACGTTCTTCGAGCCGTGTCACGAGGAAAGCATCGTACGACGATGATATGGCACAAGATCTCCCTCCGTCCTCATCCCCCGAGGGCTCACTCTTAGCTGTTCATCACGGTGGACCGCCTGGAGTAGCCTCGTCTCGTGACCGTCTCACCCTGAGCCTCGCACTCCCTCTTCACCCGATCGATAATGTCCGCCACCAGCTTCTCTTCTTTCTCCCTCTGCTGCTCCCAGTCTGGCCCTTTCCCGATCTGTCGGTGCACGTTTCACAATTTTTCCCCTTACTCTATCGAGCGTGTGCACGATCGAACGATCGAGCGATCACGAATGATGCGCAAGGAAGCGGACGGAAGCTGGGGAGCAACGTAAGCCCTTCCTTCCATAACCTTCGACGTCTCTGCTAGACCTTCGAACCTTTCTAGTCGAGGATTGGTTACCTCTTCTTTTGTAGCTAAAAGTTGCGTTTTTTTCGTCGAGAATCGCGCAATGGCGTAGCCAGGTACGCTATTGTTCGGTTCCGTGAATGTCGGAGGCGGTGTTGCATGAGGATCTTGTGAAAGGATCGAGTTTTCTCGGGATCTTTTGGAAACGAGGAAGTTTATGCTGTTGTAAATTTTGGTGTTTGGAAGTTTGAATGTGTAGGGATTTCGGCATTTGGGAATTTTGCGGGGTTAAGAGATTCCGGGATTTGGGAAATTATGAATTTGGATATTACTAGATTTGATGATGTAGGGATACAATTTATTGAGAATTTGGTAATTATTGATTTGGAGATATTGTAGTTTGAAGGATTTTGAGTTTGGTGATCCGATTATTTTGAGGTAATTCATTTCTGGACATTTGGGGATTTGATAGTTGGGCAATTTGGTAGTTTGAAGATCGATGATTTACAAAGTGTATAAATTGATGATTTGGAAATTTGGGAATAAGAAATGTTGGAATTTAAAAATGTTTGAACTTAGAAGTTTGAGAAGTTGAGAGTTTGAAAATCAAGGATTTAGAAATTATCTCTGAAATCCTCGATTTGGAAGTCTGATGTTAGAAATTTTAAGATTCGGTGTATATTGGTAGCGTTAGAAATTTAGAAATCTCCAAATTGAGGAATGAAAGATAATGATCGACTTACAATCGAATTATTAATCTTTTTACTTGAAGAATTAATTCCGGCATAAATTTTGTTCTTACTGAAAGAAGGGCTTTCACATGCTTATAAAAATACCAGCAGACTGGAAAGCAGGGCGATACTGAAGCGGGTTAATCGCGCTAGCGATGGGCTATAGCAATCGCTTTCAACTAACTCTCGAATACCCTGAAAGTCTCGAATATCTCAAAACTTTCGAATTAACGTTACTCAGCAAATTTCTTCTGCAACTACCAAATTCTGCAAATCACCTCGTACAATCATATGAATCGTAGTTCACCAGGAATACAAATATACAGGGTGTTCCTTAACTGGTGGTACAAGTGAAAAGGTGGTGGATTCTACAAATTATACAAATTTTTCACGCGAAGCTTTGTTTTCAAAAGATCTTTGATCGTGTCTCCCTTCGTTTCATTTTTATTCGAATCATATTAAATTAATCGTGCATCCCGAAGAAATCACAAATAGCGAGCAATTAAAAGAAAAGATTATTGTAGCCTTTCATACATCGAAACAGCGGAATGCGTTAGAAAGCGTTCATAGAAACTTAATTAGAGGAGCAGAATTATGTATTTGAAGGGTAACATTTGCAGCAACTTCCGTAATAATAAGCTTAATGATTACTTCAACATCCCATTTCGTTACGGGTTTCTAATTTTCCGTCACGATAAGAACAAACTTAAGCCGCTATAATATCCATCGAGACAATGATGTATAATGTGAGATCTGTTATAACGAGACACATGTACCCGACGAAAATTCAAAGTCGATTTTCTCTTAAACAAAGCCTCATGTGAACAATTTTTATTTCATATTCTCGACTTATTTTTTCACCCTCTTTTCGCTTGCAATAAATTACCGTTATACTCTGTATCGATCACATAAAAACCACCGTTTACAAATTTTCCACTCACAAAAGACGACAACGTTCTGAGACTTTCAAGGACATCAAACGACGGTATTTTACAAAATATTTAACAACGTTCAGGTGTGTTTAAACGCGAAACGCCCATCGGTAGTCGCGACACGGGGGTAAGACTTACATCGGAGGTCTTCCGGACCTTCTTGTTGGCCGGCTCCTCTCTGTTTTCGTCGTTCTCGTTGTCGGAATGCCGCGAGCTCAGGTGACCGATGTAACCCTTGCGGGACTTGAAGTAAGCGTTACAGCTGTGGCACTTGAAGAGCGGCGCCGGTTGGGTGACCTGGGTAGGGACGTGGAGTTTGTACTTGTGCCTGTACCAACGGGTTCGAGACGGTAGGACCTCGCCGCACCACTTGCAGACTACGGAACCGTCGTTTTGAATGAGGTATTCCAGCAGCTTGTAAAACAACGTTTATTTGGTTTTTTCTCTCCCTTTCTCACTCTGTCTCCCTCGTTCGTTTCAAATTACGCGCGCGTCACGCGGTCTCCTCCGCTTCTACTTTTGCGTACTTCTTTTTAACCCGCTCACTGTTCTTCGTCTATCTCAATGGATGTTCCAATTACCGTCGTCTTATTAACGATTGTTATTAACATAATCGTTGATTCGTACGGATTTAGCAAATTTTCGTATACGGACGTTCTTTCGAGTTTGGGAATTTCGGGACTTACGGATTTGGAGATTTACAGATTTGGGGATTTGGGATTCAGAGATTTGGGGATTTGGAATTCAGAGATCTGGGAACTTAGGGATTTGGAGATTCATGGATTTACGAATTTCAGGATTTTGTGATTAGGAGACTCGAAGATTTGGAAATTTGAAAATTTAGGGATTTGGAAATTTTAAGGGTTTCGAGATTCAGGAATTTTAAGACTTGGGGAATTGGGGATTCAGGGATTCAGAGATTTGGTGATTTAGGGATTCGGGGATTCATGAATTTACGAATGTGGGGACTTAGGGATTTGGGGACTCAAGGATTTGGAAATTTAAGAATTTAGGGATTTGGAAAGTTTAAGGGTTTCGGGATTTAGGAATTTAGAGATTTGGGGACTTGACGATTTGGAGATTCAGAGATTTGGGAACTTACGTATTTTGAGATTCACAGATTTAGCAATTTGGATGCTCAAGGATTTGGAAATTTAAGAATTTAGGGATTCAAGGATTTGGGAAGTTTAGAAGTTTATGGATTCAGGGAGTCAAGACTTAGATATTTGGAAAATTAGGAATTTGTGAATTTACAAATTTTGGAATTTGTGGATTCGACAATTGAGAAATTTGCTAATGTGAGAATTTAAGAAATTGATATCTCCAAAATTTGGAGAATCTCGAATGTCCAGGTTTGGATGTAGATTTAGAAACAAATTTATGAATTGATCATTCTCATTGCCAACTAAATTCTATTATACACATATCGAACGAAAGTGCATATTTTGTGCGACAAATAACCTGCACAGGTACAATTGGTCTTACAGACAGTGAGCGGGTTAATATCAAATCAAAATGGCGTAGCAAATTCGAGAGGCAGTTCGATTAACCCCTTGCCGATTTGTCTCCAAACGTGCGTGCCTATTCAGACTATTCAAATTCTGTCGCAATAAACGCGTGCACACGTGATCCTCACGGTTAAAGGAAAGCTATCGTATCTCAGTTTTTGTGTTTGAAACTACTTTATTCTCCATACGGTGAACTTATAATGTAATGATACACAGAAAGAGAAAATATGTGTTCGTCAGATATCGACGAACAGAAACAGGAGAGAAAATCGAAAAGTTTTTAGTCCGATACAATAAGAAACGATCGCGTAAAGTAATCGGTAAATATTCACTAATAATTATAACAACATCGTACACAGTAACACGTTATGGCGTTCGCTAATTATCTTGAAGCGCGTGATATTTCTCGAAACACACTTGCAAATGTAATGCTTTCTTGCATTGCTTGCATTGCCACGTTGTCTCGCGTCGCGTGTTGCGTTTGGTGCACACGTGACACCTTTTCGAGGGATTTTGTTTCTTGCTAGTCGGCGGTATACGTTCTGGGAAATGTCCCCCATTCTTATCCTGCAATCGTAGTGGCGTATTAACACGTGAATGGTCGGTTTTCCGTCATCAAGCAACATCCACGTACTCAATTTACCCGAAATCCGAATTGCGAGGAGATCAAGTAGTCTAAATGGGCACACGATTACCTCGATTCGAGGGAAACAAAAATAAAAGAATAAATCTCGTACAGCAAGGGGTTAAAACGCGAAAGTACCATTTACAACCCAGGAGTTGGCGTGTCGACTCACTCGTATTTTCAGTGGTAAAATCATATTGATTCGTCAATCGGTATCGAGTTCGAAGGATTCACAGCGAGGATTGGCGTACTTTTTTACGTTTCATTTCAACTTCCTCCCGCGCCAATTCCTGGGTGACGCACTAATACCAGTATCGCTCTCGCGCGAGGAGTTGAAAGTATTTTCATCGAGGATTTTTCGTGACTTCGCTTTTCCGATCGCCGCGGAGAAACTTTCGCTCGGATGTTTGCGAAACGAGATCAACGTTCTGTGTTTCGCGGCCGGCACGATGCGGAGGATGCACCGACAGAAAAGGTGTCACCCAAGATAAACGACGTAAAAATAAGATCAACATCTTCGCGCGTAATTATACGCAGAGAAAGTACGGTTCGGTGAACTCTGCGCGACGAGCGTGTACCAATAAAAAATACACGTAGGGCAAAATCGGATAAGAAACGCACACGAGGCGATAAACGATCGTTTCGCCGAATCAACGTTTCTCAGGGTGCTTTCCATTCGGCTGGCACGAAGTAAGAAACTTTTAACGTCATAGTTTAGTACTTTATGGATAATTGAGAACATAGACGAATGCCCGGTGAAGAGCAGTGACGTGCACGGTGCGCAAAACAGTGCACCCCATTGGAAACTCAAATTTAAACTCAAAATTTCACATAAATTTGAATCAAATCGAATTTAATTAAATCGGTATTGAATTTAATTAAATTAGTCTTAAATTTAATTAAATCGGTATTAAGTTAAATTAAATTTAGAATTTGGACATTTTAACAGATCAGAAATATTAGGGATATGTATAGGGATCTAGTTCATAATATCCAAATTTAGTGTCTGAAGATTTAAGGATCCAGGGATTTCTACATTTAGAAATATAAAAATTTAGTGATATAGGAATGTCTGAGTCCAGGATTCAATTATATAGGAATATTCAGGTCTAGGATATAGTGATATAGGAATATCCAGGTCTAGGATTTAGTGATATAGGAATATCTAGGTGTAGGATTTAGTGATATAGGAATATCCAAATTTAGTGTCTGAAGATTTAAGGATTCAGAGATTTCTACATTTAAAAATATGAAAATTTAGTGATATAGGAATGTCTAGGTCTAGGATTTAGTGATATAGGAATATCAAAATTTAGTGGCTGAAGATTAATGATCCAGGGATTTCTACATTTAGAAATATAAAAATTTAGTGATATAGGAATGTCTAGGTCTAGGATTCAGTGATATAGGAATATCTACGTCAAGTGTCTAAAGATATATGGATCCAGGAATTTCTACATTTACAAATATGAAAATTTAGTGAAATAGGAATGTCTAGGTCTAGGATTCAGTGATATAGGAATACTTAGGTCTAGGATATAGTGATATAGGAATATCCAAGTCTAGGATTTAGTGATATAGGAATATCTAGGTCTAGTGTCTAAAGATATATGGATCCAGGAATTTCTACATTTAGAAATATGAAAATTTAGCGATATAGGAATGCCTAGGTCTAGGATTTAGTGACATAGGAATATTCAGGTGTAATATTTAGTGACATAGAAATATCCAAGTCTGGGATTTAGTGATACAGAAATATCTAGGCCAAGGATCTAAGGACACGAGGATCCAGGGATTTCTAAACACGGAAATATAAAAATTGAAAATTCAGAAAGCACAGAAATCTAAAATTCGCTAATTTGTGAATTTCGATATTTCGCCCACGCGGGCAAAATTACCCATCACGGACGTAGTTTAATGCCGTTAATCGATCACCTGTGGAGACTTACATAGGTAAGAACGTACTCAAGCAGATAAGATAATTGGTCCTATTTATTTAACTAATCGTTGGCGCTAGTTAAGCAGATGTTACAAACATTTCATTTGCACGGTACAATG